>PVHP010053525.1:0-10692 GCA_004024765.1 Zapus hudsonius
AAAACAAAAAAAAAAAAAAAAAAAAAAAAAACCCTAGTCTGAAATCTGTATCGATTTGATCTTCTAATACACTTTTCTTATATTTTTATAGTAGATTGCTTCAAAATATAGAAGTGGGTAGTGTTTCTTGTTGCTGTTTGTCAACTAACTGATTTAGTAATTTTTGTTGGTCTTTGTTTTTGAGACAAATTGTTGCTATGTAGCCCAGGCTGGCCTCCAATTAGTGACCTTCCTAGCCCAGTCTCCCAAGTGCTAGGTTCACAGACACATGCCATTGATCACTTCTTTTCAGCTGGAGAACACTTACACCTTCCAAAAGGGAAAATTTTGTTTGAACTGAGGTTTAGTTTAATATCAACAACTAAAACTGTTTTATACAAGCCTTTTTTTTGAGATCTAGTGTTAATCATTATTGTAATTTTTCTGTTTATAAGTTATTTTTCCGTTGTAGGGTCAACTGTTTTTATCTTGTAATCTGAAATGTTTTTCCTAAAACTTTCCAAGATTTGGTAAATATATTTTTCTTAGAAAAATTTAAAAGCAACTATCTCTTGCTCTATAAAATGAGTAAAGACTTTAAAAGATGTGTATTATTTGATATAAACAAGTATGAAACATATTACTGTTGAATATCCTCCAATAAGCTAAAATAACTAGATGGTCCCTCTTTTATAAGCAGGCTAATTCTAGTCCAGCTATTAAAAACGAATTTGTAAAAAGGATACTAGCAAGGAAGCATGGGGCATGAAAACCAAGAAAACCTGCAAGAAACAGGTATAATCTCCATCCCGTTGTTCACACTTTGTTATGAGACAATTAAGTACAGAATCACGTCACCTCCTTTTATTTTTGTTGAAAACTGCCTAGAATTTGGCTACTTGGCTCTATTTCTGTGCTTTTATAGTTCTTTATTATCAAGATTCAAATGACATCTTTGTTTTCATTTCAATGAATGGCCATGTATAGAAAAGCCAAACAACATAAATTTTTAAAAATCAAAATTTTAGCAGGTGCACTGTACTTGCTTATCTCTGGCAACCACAGAAGTATATTTAAGGTTTATTTTAATGCAGAGCCACTGTTGTGACTTTTTCAAACGTGGTAAGTTGAATCTTTCTTCATATTTTCACCTGGTGAAATAAATATCCTGGCTAATGTCAGCATTCCTCTTGTTTCCTCAACAACAGAAAACCTTGCAACCCAGTCAAGGGCAGTTTTGTCAGCCTGTGCCATGGAAGGCTTCTTCCTGCTGGGAAGCCCTTTGTAAGGATGTGTGCACGAGCAAAGCAAGCTAGAACTTGTGTTCAAATTCAGAAGTTGCAGGTTAAAACAAGCAACATAGGCACTGTTTTTAAAAAGATTTTTCTCACCCATCAGAATCTCCTATATGTTTTAAAGCAGGAGGTTAAGATCCACACTGAACAGACTGAACTGGAAGTATGAGGCTGTAAGGTTTAGGGTTGAAATGATGCAAACGTTCAAGGTGGTGTCTTTTCAGACCTGTTTTCTGTTTTGTTTTGTTTTTTGAATGAACTATAATGTTTCGTTAATATTGTATATGTAAAATATCCAACATTGTTATCAAACATAAATGTTATCAGCTTAAGCTCAGAAAAAAGTAATCCTCGTGGAATATTTTGAAAATGTTGTGAAGTCATCAGAGCATTCCTCCTGATTTGTTCTGTCACGTCTATGAGTGACAGATCTGTATGTGGACAGTTTTATCCAACTAAACAGTGTTAGTGAGACTATGTCCTTGTGAAAGAGCCAAAGGAAGTGTCTGCTATTGTAAAACAATGTTTTTTTAAAAAGTTAAATATGGAAAAGAAACTGAGATTTTAAGTGAAAACTGGTACCTGTTTACTGTTGTTTTCTTTTCTGGGGATCAAGGGAGAGTAGGGTTCCACATTCTGGTGCTCCAGGGCAAGCCCTCTAATAAAGCTTTTAGTGGTTGTAAGTGAAGAATGATGGTTTAATCAATGATAGTCCCTTCCTGTTACTCCATCGTTTTTTTTTTTTCTTTGCTTATTATGTGTTCCTACATTATTCCATTACAAAGTGGAGGAAAAAGTCATGTGACATTAGGATAACAAACATATTAACATTTGGAGCCTTTAAACAGATGAAGACCGGCTACTGCTTTTTAAGCAAACAAACTATTTTTGCTAAAATAATTAATAAATTTATTTCTTTACCTATGGTTGTAATTTAATAGTACAATAATAAGCTGTGTATGAACAAGAAAAATGTTCAAAGTCTCAGATTTATGAAACTTTTTCAGTACTTAAAAGTTTCTTTGTACAGCCAAATCCAATGGCTGAGCTTAGTGTTTGCTATTTAAAATCTATAAGAATAAAAACCTGGGGGCTGGGGAATAAGTAGTTAAAGGTGTTTGCTTGCAAAGCCTGTTTGCCTGGGTTTGAGTTCCCAATATAGTATAAAGCCAGGTGCACAAAGTGGTGCATGTGTTTGGAGTTCATAGATAAGAGGCTGAGGTGCACTCACACACATTCTCTCTCTCTCTCTCTCTCTCTCTCTCTCTCTCTCTCTCTCTCTCTCTCTCTCCACTCACAAATAAAAATTCAAATTTAAAAAAATTGTGGATGTGTGGTTACTAGCTATCATGGAAAGAATCTTAATAGTTTGTAGTTTCATACTCTTGTTTTTTATTTTTGTTTTGTTTTTGTTTCATTTAACTATATGTGATGTAAAAAAAATTGCTTTTGAAGATTTTGTTTTCTCCATCTTTCCTTGAATTAAAACACTTGAAAGTTAAGATGAGGGCTCAGTTATTTTATAAAATTTATTATTTGTGGATTATTCTCTGAAGGGCAACAGATTTAGTGGCATTTATAAACTCATAAACCAAATTGACATGGTGACACACACCTTTAATCCCAGCACTCGGGAGGCAGAGGTAGGAATCTCACTGTGAGTTCAAGGCCAACCTGGGCTAGAATGAGACACTACCTCAAAAAAGCAAAACAACAAAAACTCATAAAACACATTTTGTTAACTAATTTTTTAAAATTAATTTGAACTGAGACATTAAAACAAAATCATGCATATAAATGGGTTATCACAATATTTCAATACACATACATATACATTGTTTAAATCAGATTAAATATACATTGAGCTCCTCTTGTATATTTCATTTCTTTATGGTGAAACATTCAAAATGTTTTCTTCTAGCTGCTCATTCTCCTGTGCTGCAGTGTCCTGCTGAAGTGTCTCACTATGTGACTGTAACTTCGTATCCATTGAGCAACTGGTTATACTAATTTTTAATTTTTTTGTTATTTATTTGGTTTTTTGTTTGGTTGGTTTTGTTTTTCGAGGTAGGGTCTCAATCTAGCCCAGGCTGATCTGGAATTTACGATATATTCTCAAGGTGGCCTGGAACTCGGAGATCCTCCTATCTCTGCCTCAAAGTGCTGGGTTTAAAGGCGTGCACCACCATACCCAGTCTGATTTTTTTTTTTCTTTTGAGATGCGTAGCTAATTTGAAAGCTGTTGGATATTCATTTTGAAACCTACATTTCAAATAGACTGAATTGGTTTGGGCACTATTAAAACCATTCTCCAGTGTACTATGAAGTTTAAGTTATAGATTCTCGATTTGTAAATCTGTCATGTAAATAGCAACATGTATTCTGTTTTATAAATTCTTTTTTTGTTTGTTTGTTTGTTTGTTTGTTGTTTTTTTTCAAGGTAGGGTCTCACTCTAGCCCAGGCTGACCTGGAATTCACTATGTAGTCTCAGGGTGGCCTTGAACTCACAGTGATCCTCCTACCTTTGCCTCCCAAGTGCTGGGATTAAAGGCGTGAGCCACCACGCCCGGCTTATAAATTCTTATATTCAAAAGTTCAAGTTAGAGTGGATATAAAGACAAGAGATGAAACTGTAGTGCAAAGAAAATTCAGTGTTTAAAGTAAGCACTTGTAACAGAAAAAGGACTCATGAGCCCAAAGGTTCATAGTAGAGTCTGTTCCAGTTTCTCTAAAATGTAATATTGGTAACTAAGATTTATCCTTGGAAACGTATGCTGTTAGCACTTTTTTAAAAAAAATAATTTTTATTTGCAAGCAGAGAGAAAGAGAAGAGGTACGCCAGGACCTTGTGCTGTGGTAACTGACTTCCATGTCCATGTGTATAACTGTGCATCTGACTCTGCATGGATACTGGGAAATTGAAGCCCAGCCAGTAGGCTTTGCAAGCAAGTGCCTTTAACCTCTTAGCCATCTCCCCAGGCTCTGTTAGCACTTTTTAATGTAATAGAAAAGAAATAGAAAATGAATGTTAAATCCTAGTCATAGAAAATGTGTGAAAATATCTACTTTTGATATATATTCTAAATTATTGTATACTTTATACAAAGAAGCTGTTCAATAACAAATGTGTTACAAAGTATGTTCTTTTTCATTTGGCTTTCAGTGAACCCGTTTCATAGTAAGATGTTTCTCTGATTTGAGGGCTAGCAAGATGAGAGATCTACGAGATACACATTCTGCAATTGAGGAAATTGAGGCTGGCTAGCTCAGTGGCAGGGCTGATGTCATGGTACAACCTGACTTTGAGATAAAATAGCCTTTTGATTTTTGTTTGTTTGTTTGTTTTTGAAGCAGGGCCTCACTCCAGCTCAGGCAGACCTGAAACTGTAGCCCAGGATGGCGTTAAAATCAAGACAATCCTCCGACCTCAGCCTCCAAATACTGGGATTAAAGGCGTGTACCACCATACCTAGCAGGAACAGCATTGTGTTTGGTTTTCTATTTTTGCTGACAAGGGAATTGATTCAAAGGTAGGTTTGCAGCCAGGCATAGTGGCGCATGCCTTTAATCCCAACACTAGGAAGGAAGAGGTAGGGGATTGCTGTGAGTTTGAGGCACTGTTAGACTACATAGTGAATTCCAGGTCAGACCCTACCTCAAAAAACAAAACAAAAAGGTAGGTTTGCTCAAGACCCAGTTTATAAGCGGTTAAAGGTGCTTGCTTGCAAAGCCTGCTGGCCCAGATTTTAGTCCCCAACACCCACATAAAGCCAGATGCACAAAGTGTTTATGCATCTGGAGTTCCTTTGCAGTGGCAGGAGGCCAGGTGTGCCCATTCTTTCTCTTTTTAAAGATTTTTAAAACTTTTTTGATAGATAGCTTCCATATTTATAGACAATAAACAATTACGATTCCCTTCCTCATATCTCTTCCCCCTCTCATTTTGTCTCTATTCTGTTTTAGTGTCATCATCTTTTTCTCCCATTTTGTGTAGGTATTATCAGGTTCTTCTTTTCAAACAAAAAAAAATTTTTTTAATCTACATTAATCTTGACCAGAGATGATTCTTCCTGATATTGAAAGCTAAGGATGGAAGCTTGAGGGTGGAGAGGACCTTGAAAAAAAATCAGCTGCTTTACCTCAGTGACTTCAGTCAGGATCCCTTTTAAATTCACCCCAAGAATCAGAGGGATAGATCAGTGATTTTAGTGCCTGCCTAGCAAGTGAAAGCCCTGAGCCCAGCCCCCATCCAGCCACCCCCTGAAAAAAATAAAATCTCCTCCCCAACTGGTAAAATTAGTTCAGGGTGAAAAGCTGCGGGAAGAAAGTTCCATGCTTGCTCAAAAGCATGTTTCTCATCTCTCTACAAGCTCCATTCTAGGGCAACTGTGTTGACATCTCTGTGGGCCAAGGAACTGGCTTTCAAAGCAGCCCCCTGGCACACTCCTGGTGGAAACTAAGTTGTTCCATATCAAAATCAAAAAGTGTGATATCCCCATTAACTCCTCATAATCTGTGGAATTGAATTTTATTTGACTTTTGCTGTAGTAAAATTGGGGGAGGGGCTGTGTATGACTATGTACATATATGTGATATGTATTTCCTTGGTACAGGTCAGTCCCTCTCTGCTACAGGCTCCTCTCGAATTAGTTGAGGACAGCTGGCAAAAACCCAAGCTGGCCTGTTACACTCTTCCTCCTCTGGGATGGTGGTCACTAGCCAAGGGTGTCCCTGGTCCCCAAGCCCTGACTACTTACATAAACTGAAAAGATAGAGCAGTGAGCTCAGAGGCCTTAACTGTGCCTTGGAGAAGAAAATACTCTTTCTAATATTATCTACCTGTAAATCACTCTGTTGTCCCCAACTGTGGACACCACCATGGCTCCTGTCCTGTGTGTGTAAGCTGACCCGGATGCGACCCAAGCTGTTGTTTTCACCGCCTATACCTTTATTTCTATAGCTGTAAAAAAAAAACTAAAATATTTTTATCACCCTCTACCGTTTGTTTGTTTGTTTGTTTTTCTTTTTTCCTTTTTTTTTTACAACACAAAGGCACTGAATAACCTTCAACAAATATATTTCGTTTTCAGCAAAGGGATTAAGACTGGGAATATAATATAAATGTCATTTTTGGACCTCTTCACTTTAACTTCCATCTTAAAGAAAGTTTACAGACAATTCTCACAACATAGATTCTGAAACTTATAATAGTCCCTGTAAAACTTTAAAACATAGGTGAAACCAGCACCCCAATTTCTTTCACACACACGCACAACTGCACTTCTTTTAAATAAATGGAAAAAATGAGAGAGGCATGGTAGTGCATGCCTCTAATCCCTGCAGAGGCAGAAGGAACCCCTGCAGTTCAAGGCTAGCCCAAGACAACACAGTGTATTCCAGGTCAGCCTGAGCTAGATTGAGACCCTACTTGGAAAAAAAAATGGTTTCCATTTTTTGCTCAGTTTGCTCTATCAAGCTTCTTTTCTGTACAGACATTTAACAGAATATTCTTTACAATACAAGAGAGGAAGGAATTAGTACTGCTTGACACTGGGAAATAATGAAGAAAAAAGAAATAAAAGCTAGCAAATACCCCAGCAGAGTATCAGTGTATGAGGAAAGCAGAATAAAAGCAGACCTCTCCTGGGGTAGAATCCTTGACTGAAACAAACCAGTGTCTGATGGAACGTGAGGAGCATGTGTCCTTTACTCTCCAAGTGAAAGAGCTCACCTTCACAAAAGGGTTTCTTCTTTCGGACTCAGAACCCGCGCCTCATATATATTTAGATGAGAAATTACCACAGTCCAGAATTTAGAATGAAAGACAATGAAAACAAAAACACTAAGACTGAGTCAAATGTTCAATTTCTAGGTACCAGCAGTGTTAATGTTTAGAAATGATTGCATTTTAAATTGACTTTCTTCTTCTGTTAGATTTCTAAAGAATATACCCACATGGTTGGATATCTTAATTTTGTAGAAATAAATTATAGATGTTTAGAAGTAAAACTGTAGCCTGTTTAAACCAAATGGAAGATGTTCTAGTCTGAGCTAAATTATTAGATTTATTCGTTGTTTTTTTTTTTTTTTTTTTTGTAGATTTAGACCGTTAGGTGTTAAAACATTTCAAGTGTTCATGACAGATATCTATGTTCACTTCTAGTCTTGATGATTTATTAAAATACTATGTAAGGGACTAGAGAGATGGTCCAGCAGTTAAGGCTCTTGCCTTCAAAGCCCAATGACCCAGGTTCGATTCCCCAGTTCCCACATAAAGCTGGATGTTCAAAGTGGCACGTGCTTCTGGAGATCATTTGTAGGGACTGGAAGCCCTGGTGTGCCCATTTTCTCTATCTGTCTCTCTTCTCTCTCTCTCTCTCTCTCCTTGCAAAAAAATATTTAAAACAAACAAAAAAGACTATGTAAGAATTGCTATGAACAAAAAGATACCAAATTTTTATTTATGAATGAATGACTTGGATTTTCAAACCCTTTTACTTTTTAAAAAAATTATTATTATTATTATTAGTTTGTTTTTGTTTTTCAAGGTAGGGTCTCGCTCTAGTCCAGGCTGACCTGGAATTCACTATGTAGTCTCAGGGTGGCCTTGAACTCAAGGCAATCCTCCTACCTCTGCCTCCCGAGTGCTGGGATTAAAGGCGTGCGCCACCACGCCAGGCTTTCCCCTTTCACTTTTAAAATTGAAATGTTCGTTTGAGCAACATTTAAGAATCATGAATTTTTCCATAGAATTAAAATTTTTCAGTAAGTTATTCCTTCTTGTAAAGTAATTTAGTCGTGGTGCCCTTGAAAGCTACAAGAACAATGGGAGGAGCTGCAGGTGCTTCTTCAAGGGTCTGAAGTGAGAGCTGGCATGGTGCCTCTTCTCAGGCTCTGCCCAGGAGCACCCCTGGGCGCCTAGTCTGTTGAACTCATTCTCACAGTGACACAGAGGAAAGCTTGAGGGACCAAGAGGAATGATTTAGGAGCCATTTCTCCTTTATCACTTACTTGAAATAATAAGGAAAAAACACACATTATTAGAGTTTATTGAAAGTAACTTAACTACTAGTTGCACCCCTTGTATCTCATATTTTTATGGAGACTAAAATTTTCAGTGTCTAGGCAAACTGAGAAGAAATTTCGTTGACAAAGATTTTATGTAAAAGTAAATGAAGTCTCTCAACGATAACTTAGTAGAGAAACTTAGTTTATTTCATTTATAGCCACAAATGCGCATAAAAATCTAACTGCTACTTTGGAGTCATTAGTAATATAAACATAGAATAAGGGTTTTATTCTATAAAACTTTAATCCCACTTCAAAATTTTAAAAACATTTTGTTTGTCTGTTTTAAGATAAGTCTTGCTATGTAGCCCTAAAATATATTTCTAATGAGAAAAGTCATTATAGTATAAAATCAGAACGATTTAAAAAAAAAAAAAGACAACCAAACTTATATTTACTTTTTTTAATTGTTAGTTAAATTGTTAAAAATTGTTAAATTGTTAGTTAAGTTGTTGATTCAAGGCAGGCACACTCTGCACTTCAAATGGTAAACTCACCACTTGCTTTCTTGGTTCTTTTAATATTTTTCTTCTTATTTCGTTTTTTAAGTTTTTCTAGGTAGGGTCTCGACCTAGCCCATGCTGACCTGGAATTCACTATGTAGTCTCAGAGTGGCCTTGAACTCAAGGCTGCCTCCTGAGCAATGGGATTAAAGGCATGCACCACCATGCTCAGCTTGGTTATACATTGTTTTTTCATAGCTTATACTCATTTCAACTGAGTTATTTTCCATAAAGCCTTTTCTGATCTCATCTAAAAATAATGTCTTCCTCCCCTGATATCTGAATTTTAAAGTGAGTTTAACATTCAAAAGTGTGGATATCTTTGCATCTCACAAAACATATCATTTAAAAGTTTTTCATACATCTCTATTAAAGCCTAAACTGATTAGCAAGCCTGATATACTTGGTATACAAGTAAACTTCATGAGGACAGAGTTTTATCATCTGTGTTGGTCGCTCCTGGTTTTCCAAGACCTTAAACCTGTGCTTGGAACAAAGTGTCTACCCAACAAATATTTGTTAATGAATGTGTGATATTATTTAACATTCATCCTCCTGTGCATAAATTCTCAAGAAAAGTAGTTGAACATGTAATTGCTGATGTGTATGTCTGCAAATGCCATGTTTCCTTCTTCTAAGAGGCATGCGGTGCCTCCTGTCTTAAGCCAGATGCAGTGGGGCATGTCTGAGCATCAGGCTTTAAACAAGCTGACCTGGAATTCACTGTGTAGTTTCAGGGTGACCTCAAACTCATGGCGATCCTCCTACCTCTGCCTCCCAAGTGCTGGGATTAAAGGTGTATGCCTGCCTGGCAAGAATTTTTTCAAAACCAAGTATCTTTAAGTTTTGTGTTTTAAATTTTCTTTTTCTTTCTTTCTTTCTTTTTTTTTTTTTTTTTTTTTTTTTTTTTTTTTTTTTTTTTTTTTTTTTTTTTTTTTTTTTTTTTGGTTTTTCGAGGTAGGGTCTCACTGTAGCCCAGGCTGACCTGGAATTCACTATCTCAGGGTGGCCTTGAACTCATGGTGATCCTCCTACCTCTGCCTCCTGAGTGCTGGTATTAAAGGCGTGCGCCACCACTCCTGGCTGTGTTTTAAATTTTCTAAAGGTTAAGAAAAATCTTTGGTCAAGATTCAGTATTGGTACAATCATATCACACAGAGCATCATAAACTGTTATCGTGTTGAACTACCTTTTTTAAGGAATCAGACTAGAGATGAGTTGAACTGAAGGATTTTGTGAGATTTACTATAGATATCATGATTTATTAAAATACTATGTAAGGGACTAGAGAGATGGTCCCTTGAAGACATACACTGAATAAATGGAGATTGCTTTGTTTGCTTGCGTTTGGGGGAACAGGATATCACTATGTGGCCAAGGCTGGCTTCAGACTTCTGCTCAAGCCTCAGACTCCTGGTAATCCAGGTATGTCCCGCTTTACATGGCTGAACAAGAAGACTTTTATAACATGTTCCTATTTGAAGAGGAGGAATTTCAACTGGGCGAAAAAGAAAATATGAACCAGTCTGTGATCTATGCTCTATTTTTTTTGTTTGTTTTTTGAGGTAGGGTCTCACTCTAGTCCAGGCTGACCTGGAATTCACTATGTAGTCTCAGACTGGCCTCAAACTCACAGCAATTCTCCTGCTCCCGAGTGTTGGGATTAAAGACATGCACCACCACATCCAGTTTAAACTCTATTTTTAAATAGTAATTATTGGGTTAAAAAAAATAGCCAGGCGTGGTGGCTCATGCCTTTAATCCAGGAGGCAGAGGTAGGAGGATCGAAGTGAGTTCAAGGCCACCCTGAGACTACATAGTGAATTCCAGGTCAGCCTGGACTAGA
>PVHP010053526.1:0-10732 GCA_004024765.1 Zapus hudsonius
TGTGACTATAATTAGTTGTCACTTGGTCTGAAGACAACCCTTAGTGTGTGGTGCTTGATGGTGATGAGACAGGCAGAAACAAATAGAATCTATTCAACCAGCTCAGGATTGGCTTCACAACTTTTTTTTCCAGAAGTGGTCTAATCAAGTGGTAAATTAATGCAATTTAACATTTCTAAGCAATCAAAATATACAGTAAGTCAATATTAAACAGCACTGAGTCAGGAATCGTGGCACACACCTATAATCCTAGCACTCAGGGAGCTGAGGTTAGAGAATTATGGATTTAGGGCCAACCTGGGCTACAAAGTGATCTCCATGCCAACCTGGGCTATAGGATAAAAACTTGCCTCAAAAAATCCAGAGCTGGAGAAATGGTTCAAGAGTTAAGGCACTTTCCTGCAAAGCCTAAAGACCTGGCTTCGACTCTCTAGTACCCACATAAAGCCAGAAGCACAAGGTGATTCATGTGTTTGGAGTTCAATTGCAGTGGCTAGAGCCCCTGGTGTGCCCAATTTCTTTCTCTCTCACATAAATAACATAACCAAATCCACAGAATTTTTATAAAGTTGGAAGAACACTTTCATTGTGGCTTTCAGAACATACACTTAGTTTTGCCACAGCACCAAGGTGATAAAGACCTGAAGTGGATCCCAGGCCCAGGAAGAGATGCTCTGTTTATTATCATTTACAGCCTGGGATACAAATCCTCCAACAATACTGTCTGTACAGATGCACACATAAACAGCCCAAGAGCTTGTTAAAACAGATTTCTCAATTACTTACCCCAGAGGTTCTGAATATAAAATCAGTTATATGCCCCAGACATGTTCATTTCATTTTTTAATAAAATAACTTTTAAGGTTTAGAGAGACTTCATTATATTAAGAGAAGGAAAGAGGAGAAAGTACAGAGAACTCTTGCCATGAGGTAGGCAACAGGGGGTAAAGCCCCTGAAAATTTTTTAAATAGTAAAGTAAAAGATTAGTATAATGAACCTTAGTACACCCATCACCCTGTTTCAATGCTAATTAACTCACCTGTCTTGCTTCATCTGTACCTCTCACCTCAACATTATGAAGCAAATTCCAGACTTAAGTTTTTTCAGTATTTATCTCTAAAATATAAGGACATTTTAAGAAACAATAATTCATCCAAATTAGAAGAGAAGTAAAATTATACTTATTTGCAGATGATCTTCTATGTAGAAAACCTAAAAAAGTACACAGACACACATAAAAACCTATTATACTTATGTTCAGAAAAGTAAGATCTAGGAGCTTTAAACAAAAAAAATCTGTGTTTCTACATATTAGCAATAAATAATTTGAAAATGAAATTAAGAACATTTTCTTTTGGAGCTGGAAATGGCTCAGTGGATAAATGCATGCCACATAGATGTGAGTGCCTGTTTGAACCCCCAGCACCCACATAAAGCCAGGTGCAATAGTGCAAGCACTGGAATCCCAGCAAGAAGTTAACTGCAACACATGCATTATTTAGTTATCTTCATGTTGCTGGGATAAGGCTCTTAACCAGAAGTTTATGGAGGAGAGTATTTATTTTGGCTTATAGTCTCAAGGGAGAAGTTTCATGATGGCAGGGAAAAGATGATAGAGCAGACATCACCTCCTTGCTGTTATTGAATAGGATCATATCATCTGCAAAAAAGGGATACTTTTACTTCCTACTTTCTAATTTGTATCCCTTTTATGCCTTTCTCTTGTCTTATTGCTTGGGCTAGAATTTCAAGGACTATCTTGAAGAGCAGTGTTGAGAGTGGACACCCCTATCTTGTTCCTGATTTTAGTGGGGACCCTTAGAGTCTTTTCCCATTGGGTATAATTTGAGAGCTTGTTTGGAGTTTCTAGCAGGGGAGCACAGCTACTCGTATACCCTTGACCGAAGACCAGTCCTCCTCTATTCGGGGAAGGTCGTCCTCTTCGACCAAGCACGCAGCTTCAGGAGGGATGCACGTGGAGTGGTGAGGGAGGAAGGGGACACCCGCCTAGCCAGCCAGTTCAGCCGAATCAACCCTGGCGATCAATGGGGTAACAGATGTCGCAGCCAGATCACCCTTATATCCTCCCCATTGAGTATAATTTGGGCTTTAGGAGTTTTGTATATTGCATTTATTATGTTGAGGTATAAGCCTTCTAATCTCAACCTCTCCAGGGTTTATGTTGAGGTATAAGCCTTCTATTCCCAACCTCTCCAGGGTTTTGATCATGAGGTGGTGTTGAATTTTGTTGAACGCCTTCTCTGCATTGATTGAGATGACCATATGGTTCCTGTGTTTGAGTCTATTAATGTGATGGACTACATTAATCAACTTCAGTATGTTGGACCATCCCTGCATTCCTGGGATGAAGCCTACCTGGTCAAAATGGATAATACATTTGATGTGTTGTTCTATTCAGTTTGAAAGGATTTTGTTCAGAATTTTTGTATCTAAGTTCATCAGGGATATGGGTCTATAATTTTTTTCTTGTGTCTTTGTCTGGCTAGCGTGATGTTAGCTTCATAGAAGGAGTTTGGACACATTCCTTCTTTCCCTATAACATGAAAAACCTTCAAAAAGAGTGGTTTCAGTTCTATGATGAAGGTTTGGTAGAATTTGGCTGAGAATTCATCAGGTCCTGAAATTTCTCTTTTTAGGGAGGGTTTTTATTACATTTTGTTTTGTTTTGTTTTGTTTTGTTGGTTTTTCGAGGTAGGGTCTCACTCTAGTCCAGGCTGACCTGGAATTTACTGTGTAGTCTCAGGGTGGCCTTGAACTCACAGCAATCCTCCTACCTCTGCCTCCCGAGTGCTGGGATTAAAGGCGTGCGCCACCACGCCCGGCTGGGTTTTTATTACATTTTTAATCTCCATGAATGTGATAGTTTTATTTAGAAGCTTTATATGCTCTGGTCTAAGTTTTGGTATGTGGCAGGTGTCCAGGAATTCATTCATTTCTTCTAGGTTCTCCAATTTTGTGGAGTAGACATTTTGGAAATATGATCTGATGATCTGATGATTCTTCCAATTTCATTGTGGTCTGTTGTGACCTCTCCCTTTTCATTTGTTTTTTTTTTTTTTTTAAATTTGGGCCTTCTCTTTTTTTCCATTTAATTAGATTGGCCAAGGGTTTGACAAACTTGCTTATGTTTTCCAAAGAACCAGCTCTTTGTTTCTTCTATTTTTAAAAACTGTTTTCTTGGTTTCTGTTTCATTAATCTTAGCTCTGATCTTAATTATTTCTTTTTGCCTTGCACTCCTAGGGTTGGATTGTTCTGGTTTTTCCAATGTCTTTAGGTGGGTGGTTAGGTTATTGATTTGAGATCTCTCTGTCTTTGGTATAAAGGCAATTAGTGTTTTAATAGCCCCTTAGGGCTGCCTTCATTGTGCCCCATAGGTTTTGGTATGTTGTGTTTTCATTATCATTCACTTCCAGAAAATTTTCAATTTCCTTTTTGATTTCTTGAATGACCTGTTCATTGTTTAATTGTGTTGTTCAGTTGCCAATAGTTGGTGTAGTTTCTGTTGCTTCTCCCAATGTTAATTTCTAACTTTAACACATCGTGGTCAGATATGATACAGGGGGCTGCGTCAATCTTCCTGAATTTGTTGATGTATGTTTTATGTCACAGTATGTGGACTATTTTGGAGAAGGTTCCATGGGCTGCTGAAAAGAATGTATATTCTATAGTACTGGGATGGAATGTTCTGTATATGTCTGTTAGGTCTAGTTAACCTATGGTGTTGTTTTTTTCCCTGCTGATCTTCTGTTTGGATGATGTGTCTAGAGATGATAGTGGTGTATTAAAGTCTCCTACTATGATGCAATTGGAGTCTATTTCTGTTTTGTTTTTGAGTAAGTTTTATGAAATGTGGTGCACCTGTATTTGATGCACACATATTTATTATAATACTATCCTCTTGTTGGATTGATGAGTAAGAAGTGACCTTCATTGACCATTTTAATTAACTTTGGTTTAAAGTCTATTTTTTCAGATATTAATGTAGCCACACCACTTGTTTTTATTTTCATTTACTTGGAAGACGATTTTCTATCCTTTCTCCCTAAGGAGATTTCTGTCTCTAGTAGTGAGATTTCTTGAAGGCAGCAGATGGAAGGGTCCATTTTTCTGATCCACTCTGTTAACCCGTGTCTTTTTATAGGGGAATTGTGACAATTGACATTAAGCGTTGTAACTCTGAGATTTGTTTTAATCCCTGCCATGGTGGTGGGTTTATGGGAGATGATGCCTCGCATGTTATTATTAGTCCAATAATTTTGGTTATTGTGCTAGCCCTCTATTGGACTCTTGAGGTTGGTTGCTCGTCTCTTCTGTGTGGAATATCTCCCATAGGCTTGTGTTGTTGAAGTTCACTTCATTTATGTCTTTTTTGACAGTTTCCATCTCAGCCTAAGTTCCAGTCAGCTTTCTAGTTGCTGTGCAGAAAGAACCCAAGCAAAAGCAGCTTATGGAGGAATGTGTTTATTTGGCTTATGGACTCAAGGAGAGACTCCATCCTGGCAGGGAAAATGATGGCATGAGCAGAGGGGTGGACATCACCTCTGCCACAGCACTGCAAATAGTGGCAGGAAGGTGTGCCAAATACTGGCAAGGGGAAGCTGGTTTATAACCCCATAAGTCCACCCCCAACAACACAGATATAGCAAGGTTTTAATTCCCAAACTGCCATCAGCTGAGGATCGATCTATCAGAACACATTTATTTGTTTGTGGGGGACACCTGGATCAAACCATGACATCCTATATCTTGGTCAGGGTATCATTGCAGTTATGATCTGAAATTATTTTATTCTCATTTTGGAATTGTAGTTCTGTTGTCTCTTCTACATTTTCACTGACATCTTCCATTGTGGGACTAAGAGGCCTTGGTGGGGGACTCTCAGTTTGATGTGTTGTGTTTTTTTTTTTTTTTTTTAAGTTCCCAGTTCTGGATAAGGGACTTTTTTTTTTAAAAATGCATGTGATGGCTAAGTGTTGCAGTTAGCTTTCTAGTTGCTGCGCAGAAAGAACCCAAGCAAAAGCAGCTTGTGGAGGAATGGGTTTATTTGGCTTACATACTCAAGGGAAGACTCCATGATGGCAGGGAGAACGATGGTATGAGCAGAGGAATGGACACCACCTCCATCACAGCACTGCAAACAATGACAGGAAGATGTGCCAAACACTGGGAAGGGGAAGCTGACTGTGCCCCCATAAGCCCGCCCCCAACAACACAGCTCCAACGAGGTTATAAAACCCAAACTTCTATCAGCTGAGGATTGATCAATCAACACATTCACTTGTTTGTGGGGGACACCTGGATCATACCATGACACTAGGTTTTGTTGTCAACTTGACTTTTTAAAAAATATTTTATTCATTTTCAAGTAGAGAGATAGAGAGCGAGAGAGAGCAAGAGAGAGAGAGAGTGAGAGAGAGAGAGAGAACCAGGGTCACCACCTAGTGGGTCTGGCTTATGTGGGTCCTGGGGAATTGAACCCGGGGCCTTAGGCACTGGAGGCAAGTGCCTTAACCTCTGAGCCATCTCTCCAGCCCCAACTTGACTTTTTAATTATCTTGCTTGGGTCTCTAAGGATGTTTACAGTATGTCTGTATCTCAGTAGGGGGCAGAATGTAAAGAAGATCAGCGAATCTATAAATGAATTTCCCTTCCTGAGAGGGCAGTGCAGGAAGGAAATTCCAGAGACTCAGGAAACTGTTAACTATCTGGGTAGCGTGGCCTAGCGGTCTAAAGAAACTGTTAACTCTGGGATAAGATTGCAAGACCTCACCCTGAGGCTATATAAATGGGACAGAGATTTCTCTCTCTTTGCCCCCTGCCTGTTTTGCTTGTGTGTATGGTGTTTCTGATGGAGGCAGAGGTAGGAGAATCTCTGTGAGTTTGAGAACAACCTGGGACTGCAGAGTGAGATCCTTCCTTGAACAACAGCAACAAAACTGATTCAAATGGAGGGGGTATTTGGGAAGGGGGAAAGGTTGGGTGGTGGAAGATTATGATCATGATTATGGAAGTAGCCAATAAAAAATAGAAAAAATATATTTCACAACTATGGTTTAGGTTAGCCCCTGAGATCCCTAAAATAATACAGGCTACACACCAGAACTAGATGATAAGACCTTATTGCTGAAGACATCACATGCTTGGGCTGAAGGACTCTGAGAAATCAAGCAATATTGAGCTGAAAGCCGCCTCTCTGCCAGATAACTATCCCAGTGCTGGAAAGTGCTCTGCTGGGGGAGAAATGTCATCAACAGTGTTAACCAACAGTGGCCCCTGAGAGTTACACAACTGGCCAGCTAGGCAGGATGTGCCAACTGGTGCAATAGTGCCCTGCCAGTTAGTAGCTAGTGTAGTCAACCTTTCTCTGCTGTTGAACAGAAAGAACCCAACCAAAGCTGTTTGGGAGGAATGGGTTTATTAGGCTTATAGACTCGAGAGGAGATTCCATCATGGCAGGGAAAATGATGGAATGAACAGAGGGTGGACATCACCTCTGCCACAGCACTGCAAACAGCAGCAGGAATATGTGCCAAACACTGGCAAGGGGAAGCTGGCTGATAACACCCATAAGCCTGCCCCCAACAACACAGCTCCAGCAAGGGTCTAATACCCAAACTGCCATTAGCTGGGGATCAATCACTCAGAACACATTCATCAAACCATGATGGTCTGCCCCGGCCCCACAAACTAATAATCATGCATGATGTAAAATACAATGTGTTCAGCTCAACTCCATAAGTCCCCACAGTTTTTCTTTCAACTGAGTCATAATACCAAAAAAAAAAACCCAAAAAACAAAAAACACTATAATGACACAGAACATTCACACTGCAAAAGATAATATGAAGCATGGCAAAAACAGATTGAACCAATACAAGATTTAAAACAAGCAGGGCAACATCAATCTCTTAACTCCAAGTTCAATAATTCAAACTAGCAACTAGTCTCTTGGAGATTCGATTCCCCCCACTCCCTGCCATCCTGGCTACTCACCATCTGGGAAAACTTCATCCAGTGCTGGCAGCTCACTTTGGCAGTCATCCATAGTCCTGACATTTTACTGGGTCTCCTCTGCCACCCACGGTTCATCCTCATGTCTTTATTGGGCCTCCATGCAGGTAATCCAGCACACCTGCTTCACACTGCCCATGGCCAAAACCCATGTTGCAAATCCAATGACCCTCTCTCTCTTCCTGCATTTGTTATACTCCATAGTACCAAGTGGGCTACCAATTTGTTAATCCAGGGGGAACAAAGCACTCAGGCCCCTTACTTCAAAAGAGTCTGATTCTTCCTGCTGTCCCAATGCAGATCACCTGGCCCAATCACAGTGGTTGTCATCTCTCAAACAATTGCAGCTGAACGGGCTGAAGTTTTGGCCCAGAGATTTCCTCTCTTTCTGTGCCATTTCCATCTGCTCACACCAGTCCATTTCCATGCAAAGCAACCCTTCACAATTTCTCAGGACACAGGTAGGCAGAATGCAGCAAGCCTCTTATGCAAACTGTTTCTGGAGCAGTTTTGACAAAGTTCTTTCTCACACTTGTAAGCCAACCTCACAGTCCATAGTCCTTACTGCATTTAGGTCTTTTAACTCTGACCAGAATGGTCCACGAAGCTGTACTTACAACACTGCAAGGTGTCTCTGAGGCTGAGATTTCAAATCCTTCCACATTCCTCATGCAGATCAGTTCCAAAAGGCCCAAAGCCACAAGATCAGGGTTCTAACAGCAACAGATGACCCCGCTCTCTGCTACCAAATCTCGTGGTCAACCCTTCTCTGTTGCTATACAGAAAGAATCCAGCCAAAGCTGTTTGGGAGGAATGGGTTTATTAGGCTTACAGACTCAAGGGGAGACTCCATCATGGCAGGGAAAACAATGTCATGAGCAGAGGGCTGGACATCACCTCCACCATAGCACTGCAAACAGCAGCAGGAAGGTGTACCAAATGGCAAGGGGAAGCTGGCTTATAACCCCCATAAGCCTGCCCCCAACAACATAGCTCCAGCCAGGGTCTAATACCCAAACTGCCATCAGTTGGGGATCAATCATTCAGAACACATTCATTTGTTTGTGGGGGACACCTAGATCAAACCATGACAGTAACCAACTGCTTTCTGATTGGATTAGAGTCCCACTTTGTAGTAGGGAATTCATGCGTAATACTTAACACCTAGTTAAAAGCCTATGGCTAAGAAGGTCAAAGGCCCTAGAGGGGAAACCACTACTATTGTTTGTCAGGGGCGAAAGCCTTTGGGGGCCCACAGAGGCACACCCTAGCTTAATCTCAGGACGGCACCTGACAGCTTGCCAAGAGGGGCTTAGCTTAATAGGTCTCAGGAGGTAGTCCTGATTGGCTATTTGCACATCATGCTCACAGGTTCTTATCATAGACCTAGCTCCCTGATTGGCAAGGAGCTTTATATATTCTGATTTCATTTATGGAAGAGAGGAATGGGTCTGAGATCTGAGAGAGCAATAAAGAGAGAACGCACGTTCTTCCACCCATAGGTGGTGTGTGTGTTTGTGTGTGTGTGTTTTATCATTGCCCCCGCGGGCCGTGGGCAGTGACAGTCGTTTGGTTAAATGGATATGTTGTGCTCATCAAATTGCCCTCTAAATATTGATGTTTATGCCCATAGTCTAATGCTGCTCTCGCTTTCAGTTAGTGAAGCCTCTATTTGTAGATGGTGGAGATTCCTGCGGAAACCCAAACCTCATCAAAGTGCTGAGATGTGACTGCTGAATGATCAGCATTAAATAAGACATTGCTATCACACCCTCCACGTCTCAGGAAACATTGCAGAAAAGGTGACAGGATTCTATCAGAGCCAGAGGCAGGAGGAGGAATGCTTTGGAATGCTGTCTTCCGGGCATTAGTGACTTCACAGCAGCTGTCTATAGCAATATTGGGCCACCAACATGTCCTCATGGATGAGGGAGAAGGGGAAAATGACGTCAAAGTGTTAAGTGGGAGGAGAAAAAAAGAGAAGTTACGCTTTCTGAGTTAGAGCTTAGGAAAACGAGCGGGCTCAGCATGAGGATCTGCAGGCAAAGCCTTCATCCTTGTTTTTGTTTTCTTGGTTTTCAGACAGGGCCTTCTATAGTCCAGGCCAGCCTTGAACTCACTATGATGATGAGCTCAGGATGATCTGAAATTCGTGGTTCTCCTGACTCCAGTCTCCAAGTGCTGGGATCACCACCACACCTAACTTTATTTTCTATTTTTTTCTTTTCCTTCTCTTTTTTCGTTTCTTTTTTGACAGGGTTTCATGTAGCAAGGCTGGCCTTGATTTTTTTTGTTTGTTTGTTTTGGTTTTTCGAGGTAGGGTCTCACTCTAGCCCAGGCTGACCTGGAATTCACTCTGTAGTCTCTGGGTGGCCTTGAACTCACGTCAATCTGCCTACCTCGGACTCCCGAGTGCTGATATTAAAGGTGTGCGCCACCATGCCCGGTTCTTTTTTTTAAGTGATTTTTTTTAAAGGCTGGCCTTGAATTTCAGCTCCTCTTGCTTCCACCTCTCAAGTGTTAGGACTATAACACTCAGCTTTGTTTTTTCATTATTAAAAACAGCACTGCTAGAAGCATTCTTGGAATGTCTCTGTAGACTCTTTTCCAAGATTTTTTTTTTATAGTCTATATCAAGAAGTGGAATTGTTAGAACTACAGTACACATATCTTCAACTTTACTAAACAATCCTAAACTATTGTATTGTTTTCTTTGATGCTGTGACAAAATACCTCACGAGAAGCAATTTAAAGAGGAAGAGTTAGTTTTGGCTTACTATTAAAAGAGAGAAAGGCATGGAGGCAGGAGCATATTAAATCCAAAGTCAGGAAGCAGAAAGCTAGTGCTCAGCACAATTTCTCCTTTTTATTCAGTTCTAGATCCCAGCCTATGGAATAGTGCCATTCACAGCCCAATTTTTACCTAACCTAGACAGACATGCCTAGAGATTTGTCTTCTAGGTGACTCTACATCCTGTCAGGCTGACAGTTGTGATGGTTAGGTTTTGTTGTCAACTTTATCTTTGTAATTACCTTGGGTGAGTCTCTGATGTTCACAGAAAGGCAGTACTCTGAGTAGGGGGGAGGATGTAAGGAAGCTCAGAGAAGTTGGTAAGTAACATCCCTTCCTGTGTGAGCTCTGCAGAAAGTAAATTCCAGACTTAGGAAGCCATTAAGTCTGGGAAATAGTTGCAAGACCCCATACTAAGGCTAGATAAAGGGGAAGGAATGCTCTTCTGAGGCTCTTGCCCTCCTGCCTGCTTGCTATTAGATGTGGTGTTGGTGATGGGTTGCTCTCTGCTTGGACCTGTGGAAGGGGACCAGCCTCTTTCACTGTTATGGAACTTCCCCTGGATCTGTAACTTCAATAAATCCTTTCCTCCCATAACTGTGCCTGGTTTGTGTGGCTGACTATGACGACAATATTAACCTTCAGGCCTACTTTCCAAAGCACGCATATCAGTTCACATTCTCACCAGCAGCACATGAGAATTACCACGTAGTACCATCACCTGCTTAAAAATGTTAAACCAATCCATTGAAAGTAGTCACTGGTTTTAATACACTTTCTAGATTAGTGATGACCGTGAGTACCTTACACACTTAATGTTCTTTTTGATTTACTTTTATAACACCTGCTCAGTTTTTGACCCATTTTTCAGTTGTTGTGTAGCTCTTATTCAAGATAGTAACTTGTG
>PVHP010053527.1:0-10734 GCA_004024765.1 Zapus hudsonius
CCCTCCCCCCTGTCTTTTTTTTTTTGAGGTAGGGTCTCGCTCTAGCCCAGGCTGACCTGGACTTCACTCTGTAGTCTCAGGCTGACCTTGAACTCACTCTGTAGCACAGGCTGGCCTTAAAATCATTGCAATCCTCCTACCTGTCTCCCAGTGATTCTCCTACCTCAGCCTCCCAAATACTGGGAATAAATGTATGAGCCACTATGCCCAGCACTTAAATTTTTATTTATTTTTAATCTCAGCACTCAGGAGACAGAGGTAGGAGGATTGCAGTAAATTCGAGGCCACCCTGAGCGAATTCTAGGTCAGCCTAGGCTAGAGCAAGACCCTACCTGGGAAAAAAACAAAAACCCCATAGTCAGGTATAGTAGTACACATCTTTAATCTCAGCATTTGGGAGGCCGAGGTAAAAAGAGGAGGAGTACCATGAGTTTGAGGCTAGCCTGGACTACAGAGTGATTTCCAGGTCAGCCTGAGCTAGAGTGAGACCCTGCCTCAAAAAAGACAACAAAGCCGGGCGTGGTGGCACACGCCTTTAATCCCAGTACTTGGGAGGCAGAGGTAGGAGGATCACCATGAGTTCAAGGCCATCCTGAGACTCCAGTGAATTCCAGGTCAGCCTGGGCTAGAGCGAGACCCTACCTCGAAAAACCAAAAAAAAAAAAAAAAGCAACAACAAAACAAACAAAAACTCTTAGCCAGGAACATTTAGGAGACTAAGGTAGGAGGCTCACTGGAGTTCAAGGCCAGCCTGGGCCACATAGTAAATTCTGGGTCAGTCTGGGTTATGGTGAGATTCTTTTTCAAAAAAACCCCTTAAGCCAGGTGTGGTGGCACACACCTTGAATCCAGAGGAGGCAGAGGTAGGAGGATTGCCATGAGTTCAAGGCCACCCTGAGACTACATAGGGCAATCCAAGTCAGCCTGGGTTAGATAGAGCGAGACCGGACCTCGGAAAACAAAATCAAAACAAAATGAAACAAAACAAAAAAAAAAACTTAAAAAACAACAACTGCCATCTGGTACACAGAGAGGCCCAGGAGATATGATTAATTTAATTATCTGCTTAATAGCAGTCAGGCCAAGAGCTTGCAATCTTCCCAGTTCAATCTAAGTTGGTTTCCTGGAAGAAGTTGTATTTCTGTCTCATTTTAACCCACAGCCAACTACCCCTGAGTCTGGGCACTTGCACTGAGGCGGGCATGGGCGCCCTGGGAGAAGGGAGAGCGGTTGGAGTGGGGAGAGTTGCCTCAGCCTGGGTGGGGTGCGGGTCAGGTCAGGTCTGAATCCGGGCTGGTCTCCAGACCTCGTTCTCAGAGGATGTCTCAGCAGCTTGCCTGGGCACCTTGGATGATAAACAGGTTGTCACCCTCCATCCACGCCCTGAGTGAACCTGGTATACCCTGGCGAAGCCAAGGAGAGGCATGGAGACTTGTCTATAAATACACAGTGACTCAGCTCAGCATCCTGGCAAGAGAGATTGTCTTGTTTATGACCCTATTGCTAGGGGGTGTTAGGACCCATTCCACTTTCAGGGAGACCCTCCAGTCTCAGACCACCCATTTTCTCTGTAGGTCAGCTTTAGGGACTGGGGTCAATCTCGTGTGACCAGCTGGTTGTAGAAATCCCAGAGGCCTGCATGGCCACTTCTGGGCTCCTGCAGGAAATAGGACTTGTGACTCCCCAGACCTGAGTCAGGTGGGCTGTGCGGCTGGTGGCATGGTGACCAGGAACATGGTGTCTGGGTGACAGGAAGAAGTGAGCACCAGTCTCAGCTTCATCACTTAATAATGTGACATTCAATTAGCCAATTCACTTCCCTGAGCCTGTCTCCTGATCTGTGCAACGAGGCTGAGGATGGAACTCCAGTTTGGCATGAGAGGAGATGAGGGGAGGTGAGCCATTCCGGGAAAGACCCAGTTCAGGGTAGACGCCCATCTCAGGTTGAGATATCTGCTCCGGGAGAGTGGGGGTGGCTGTCTTTCAGAGAGCTATTTAGGGAGCCAGTGCTCACCCCTAAACCTGAACCAGTGAACCACCTCTCTGTCTCCCAGATGAAAAAGCCAAGCCATGAAGAAAACAAGACAGTCCCCTAGGGCTGTCAGGAAAGGGCACGACCCTGCAATTTATCAAATACCCACCATGTGCCAGCTGCTGTCATGGGCGTCATAGTCCCATTTGAAACTCCAGTCGCTAGCAAGGCTCAACTCCTCCCCACAAGGGCCCCATGTCAGCAGATGTGCTCTGAACCTGGATCCCAGCACCACCAAGTCTTACTATGCAAAGACTTTTTTAAAAAATATTTTATTTGGGCTGGAGAGATGGCTCAGAGGTTAAGGCACTTGCCTCCAGTGCCTAAGGCCCAGGGTTCAATTCTCTCTCAAATAAATAAAATATTTAAAAAAATATTTTATTTATTCATTTTCAGGTAGAGAGAGAGAGAGAGAGTGAGAGAGAGAGAGAGAGAGAGAGAGAGAGGCCTCCAGCCCCTGCAAATGTCTGCCTTTGAATGCTAACTCTGAAGCTTTCTACCTCAGGGTCTTTGCACATGCTATGTACTCTGCCTGAGTCTGATTCCAGAGCTGAGGAGATGGCTCAGTGGTTAAAGATACTTGCTTGTAAAGCCTGCCAGCCCAGGTTCAACTCCCTAGCACCTTATGGAAAGCCAGATCCAAAAAGTAGGGCATTAATCTGGCATTCATTAGTAGCAGCAAGAAACTCTGGTGCACGTGTATGTGCACACACACACACACACACACACACACACACAAAAATAAATAAGTTTTTTTTTAAGTCTGCTTCTAGCTAAGCATAGTGGCTCATACCTGTAATTCTAGCACTTTGCAAGCAAGGGCCTCTACCCACTGAGCCATCTCCCTGAATCCTACCACTTTGGAGGCTGAGAGAGGAGGATCACTATGAATTTGAGGCCAAGCTGGGCTACAGGTATAACCCTGTCTCAAAATAATGTTTTTAAAGACTCTGGACTGAAGAAATGATTTAGCAGTAGAGTGCTCCCTCTGTGGTGCTCTGTGTTTGGTTTTCTGGTCCAGATACCAACCTGGCTACTGAAGATGCTTCTATTAACCATCTCATCCCTCCTGCCACACCTCTGCCAGGTTCACAGAAAACGTGATCTCACTCACATGGGGAAATCTAAAACTCCTAACGTCAAAGAAATAAATAGTAGAGTACGTTTTGCAGAGGCAGGAAAGAGAAGTAAAGGATGGGAAGAGATTGGTTAATAGGTACAAAGTTACACGTATGTAAAAGGGGTGAGTTCTGGTTTTTTATTATGTAATCTATAGTTGATTATAATCTATATTTCAAAATAGCAGGAAGAATGGATCATGAATGTTTCATCAAAAATGGATGGCTCGGGCTGGAGAGATGGCTCAGCCGTTAAGGCACTTGCCTCCAGTGCCTAAGGTCCCTGGTTCAATTCCCTGGTACCCACATAAGCCAGACCCACATAAGCCAGACCCACAAGGTGGTGGCCCTGGTGCTCTCTCTCTGTCTCTCTTTCTCTCTCTCTCTGAATCTCTCTACTTGAAAATGAATAAAGAAAATATTTTAAAAAAAACGGATGGCTCATTCTGCCATTGAACACTCCAGTGACAGTATTCATGGATTGATCTGAGCGAGTTTCTTTCTTTTTTTTTTTTTGGTTTTTCGAGGTAGGGTCTCGCTCTAGTCCAGGCTGACCTGGAATTCACCCTGTAGTCTCAGGCTGGCCTCGAACTCACAGCGATCCTCCTACCTCTGCCTCCTGAGTGCTGGGATTAAAGGCGTGCGCCACCACGCCCAGCTTGACCGAGTTTATTTCTAAGTTATGTGTTGTGGAAGCACACATGGGAAGTGCTAGATCCTCAGTGCACATCAGGAGTTTGGGGCTCACACTGAACAACTGGGGTTCCATCTCAGAGTTATTTGAAGGATGTTGGGAACAAGTGCTATACAGTTGATGGGTATATGGTTCATGAAAAATGAGGTAGATAGAGAGGAAGAGTCATATTCCACCCTCAGAGATATAAGCCTGGTCCTTCAAAAACCGGGCAGATTAGCCATGAGTTACCAAGATGTGTAGACACACAGCTGGAGGAGAGCCATGATGTCCCACACAGACTCTATATAACTACAGTAGGTACTATTGTGTAGGTATAACCCTAATCTCAAACCCTAGCCTGTAGGTAGGTGTTCATGAAGGGCTATTTACTGGAGCATGGGCAACTTACCAGTGCCTCTGCCTGTATCCCTTTCCTTCAGCCAGCCATGGCTCCTCAGGGATGGGCAGGTCCTCGTGAGCCTCTCCACTATCTCCTGAGCTCAGCATCCACGTGGGATCATTGTTTTACTCCATTTCTTTTTAATTCTCTGTTACCTCCCCAACGAGAACCTGTCTCTTCTATGCGAGCTGGGCTGGGGTGGGCTTACTCACTGCCATGCCCACAGCTCCTGGAATAGCCCCTGGCACATGGTTGAGCTGAGCAAAGACCTGTGGAGTGAATGGACCAGCTGTCTCCTAACATCCCCCTCATTTGGCTCTCTACTCCATTGAGTCAGATTTCCCCATTACATCCACCTTTCTTCCCATGTGTTTTACTGGTGGTGCCCTCTCTCCTCTGTCCCTTCAAACCTGACCGTGGCTGAGTACCCACTGAACCTCCTTTGAGAAGCCTATTCACTCAGGAAGAGGATCATTATGAGTTCACGGTCAGCTTGGGCTACAAAGTGAGTTCTAGGTCAGCCTGGGCTCTAGTGAGACCCTGCCTTGAAAAAACCTAAAACAAACAAACAAAGGTGCTGGGGAGATGGTTCAGTGGTTAAAGGTACTTGCTGACACAGCCTAATAGTCCAGGTTCGATTCCCTATGTAAAGGCAGATTCACAAAGTGGCACATGCATCTGGAGTTTGTTTGTAGTGGCAAGCGGCCCTGGTGTGTCCATATTTTCATTCTCTCTCTCTCTTTCTCTTATACAAATATTCTCCCTCTCTCTCTGTCTCTCTGCTTGTAAATAAAAATATTTTTTAAAAAACAGTCATGGTTCTAAAAAGAAGCCTATAAACCCTTGAAAGGTAAAGGCTGGAGGATCAGGAGTTAAGGCCAGTCTAGTTTACCTGAGGCCCTGTCTCCAAAAACATACAAATAAATAAATAAAAAGGGAAAAACTTATCTGTGGATATATCTCAGTAGCAGAGTGCTTGTGTAAACTGTGCCAGGCCCTGAGCTCGATGCCCAGTGCTGATAAGTTAAACAAGTGCTGGTGCTCTGGCTCCCTCCTATCCTGCCACCTCCTACCATGATGTGAGGCAGGGCAAGAAGGTCCTCACCAGATCCAGAAGCTTGACACTGGACTTCCCAGACTCCAGAACTGTCCTGCGGGGAGTGGGAAAAAGACCCTTGCCCCTGCCCTGGAGAAGGCCGTCATGTAATAGTAGCTAGTTAGCCAATGTGTGGCATGGAACAGGAATGGTGAGGTACCCTGGAGTGGGTTCATAAAGCATTATATGTAATGCCAGGTGTGGTGGTGAAAGCCTTTAATCCCAGCACTCAGGAGGCAAAAGTGGGAGGATCTCTGTGAGTTTGAGGCCACCCTGAGACTACATAGTGAATTCGAGGTCAGCCTGGGCTAGAGTGAGACCCTACCTCGAAAAACCAAAAAAAAAAAAAAAAAGCATTCTGTGTAAAATATTTAGAAGCCTGAGTGGGTGGGGGGATTGAAAAGAAAAGAGCACATCCCCTCAGAAGCCAGGACCCAAGCTCATAGTGGGCACATGAGATAGCACATAAACATGCCCTAGCCATTAACTCCCCGCAAATGCCAGGCTGCAGCCAACATCAGCAGCTGGTCATGTGAATGCTTGGCTCTTCTGCTGGCTCCCCTCCTCATCCTGGAGGTGGCTGATGCCAAGAAGGGCAGAGATAACTGTTCCCAAAGCCACATAGTTATGGCACAGCAATGGCTTGTGATGCAAACACGGTCGCCCGGAACCCTGTGTTCTAGGAGAGGCATCCTAAGGCTTTGAACAAATTGTCCTCCAGGGCTTGGTTTCCTCAGCTGTAAAATGGAACCACAATGACCCTGTCAAGGAGCGTGGTGATGTTTAAGTGAGATAATACACAGTGTTCTTTGGGGGGTTGTTTAAAATTTTTTTTAAATTTATTTGAGAGGAGTATGGCATGCCAGGGCCCCTTGCTGCTGCAAACAAACTCCAGATGTATGTGCCACTTTGTGAATCTGGCTTTATGTGGATACTGGGAAATCAAACCCAGGGCGGCAAGTTTTACAAGCAAGCACCTTTAACTGCTGAGCCATCTCCCTAGTCCCTGGTTGGTTTTTGAGGCAGAGTCTCACTCCAGCCCATGCAGACCGGGAACTCATTATAAAGCCTAGGTTGGGGCTGGTGTTCTCTCTCTTTCCTTCTTTCCTTCCTTTCTGTTTCCTTGCAAATGAACACATAAAAATATTTAAAGCCTAGTTAGCCTTGAACTCACAGCAATCCTCCTGTCTCAGGCTCCCAAATCCTGGGAACATTCAATGTTGTTCTTTGTATTATAGATTTTCAATCAATGCCACCTAATAGTAAAAATGAATAAATGTGGCCAGGCATGGTGGCTCACGCCTTTAATCCCAGCACTCAGGAGGCAGAGGAAGGAGGATTGCTGTGAGTTTAAGGCCACCCTGAGACTATATAGTGAATTCCAGGTCAACCTGGGCCAGAGTGAGATGCTACCTCGGAAAAAAAATGAATAAATGTGATTAAATTTTAGAATTGACATAAGGAATGCAAATGCACTGTCTGCTAAAACTACTATTGTAGGTGGGGGAGGGAAATTCCTCAAGGTCTTTGGTCCTTGGGTGCACTGCCACTTAGATCTGGAATAAAGGGTTGGGTTACTGAAGGGAAGATGTGGCTCACAGAGCAAGGATCCTACCTCTGTTAAGTCCCTCTTAAAAAGAACGTCCCTGGGGGGCTGAAGAGATGGTTTAGCCGTTAAGGCGTTTGCCTGCAATGCAGAAGGACCTGAGTTCGATTCCCCAGTGCCCATGTAAAGCCAGCCGCACAAGAGGACGCATGTGTCTGGAGTTCATTTGCAGTGGCTGGAGGCCCTGTCGTGCCCATTCTCTCTGCCTCTCTCTCTCTCTCAAATAAATAAATAAATAAATAAAAAGAACATCCCTGGGGAAGGAGGGCAACGGGGAATTGGGGATAACAACTCATGGTTGGCCCACTAAACAATGTAACTCATTATAGACAATAAAGAAAAATAAATAAATAAATAAAGAACATCCCAGCCCAATCCACATTTATATGCATCCGGATAGGCTGTCATTTAGGGAATCCTATTATCTAAGAGGAACTTTAACTGTGAAGCCCGTATCACCCCAAAGTTCCTTAAATAGAATAGAAGCTACCCACGGGGACAATGACTTCAGATATGGCTGTCCACTCTCCACCCTCTGCTCCTTGGAAAAATAAAGGTAACCTTATCTAAACTCAGTCTGTTCACCAGCACCCACTATTCACTAGATATATTTTACACCATCTCTTGTGCTTTATATCGATTATTTAATTAGCTATTTTTTAAATATTTTATTTATTCATTTCTCAAGCAGAGAGATGAGAGAGAGATGAGAGAGACAGACAGAGAGAGAGAGAGAGAGAGAGAGAGAGAGAGAGAGAGAGAGAGAGAACCAGAGCCACCACCTTGTGGGTCTGGCTTATGTGGGTCCTGGGGAATTGAACTGGGGGCCTTAGGCACTGGAGGCAAGTGCCTTAACTGCTGAGCCATCTCACCAGCCCTTACTTTGCTATTTCAACAGCCAAAGGCAAAAAGTTTTCTTTTAGGTTTATTTATTTATTTTTGTTTTTTTGAGATAGGGTCTCACTCTAGCCTAGGCTGACCTGGAATTCACTATGTAGTCAGGGTCTCATGATGCAAACTCAGGTTGACCTTAAATTCAAATCCTCCTACCTTAAACTTCAGAGGGAGTACAGCAGGTTAACAAGGGCTTATAGTACATAGAAGGGTTCAAAGTCATTATCGCTCCTGGTGACGCTGGGCAGACAAGCTGAAGGACACAT
Organism: Zapus hudsonius; assembly: GCA_004024765.1. NCBI lineage: Eukaryota > Metazoa > Chordata > Mammalia > Rodentia > Dipodidae > Zapus > Zapus hudsonius. Next base: position 8,089 of record PVHP010053527.1, read on the forward strand.
TTCCTCTGTCATTGGCCTGAATCCAAAGGGGGTGGTTCTTTGTACCCCCTCCCAGGTCCAGGCGTGGGCTTCCTCCTGGGTGCCTAACATGGCCCTGTTCTCATGGCTCAGATCCCTGGAAGGACAGTGCTGTGCCCTTAGGAGACTAGGAAGATGCCTGCCCCAAGCTTGACTTCCTGCAGGAATTTCACACTTCTCCAGACCCTAGACTGCAGGTGGAGGGTGTCTGGCAGGAGAAGGAGCCAAGGCCAAGTGCTGCCTGCTGAAGCTGGGAAGGATCACCCCCACCCAGTGTCACCACCTGTTCCGCTGCCCCACCCTCCCCACCTCTGCACCTTCTTGATGGAATGCTAGCTCCCAAGCTGGGGGCCCTGGGTATTAATAACTGGGCTATGAGCTGGTGCTGATAAGAAAGGCATCCATCCCCTGGAGCCAAGACCCAAGAGCGGCCAATTCGTAGACCTTCCTGCAGGGGACAATATGTCACCATGGTAACCCTGTTTTGAGTACCAAAGGCACCACCCACATTATCTCATTCAGTTCCAAGGTTGTCCCTTCAGATACTTCTAGTATCTCCTCCAGTTTTGTTTTGTTTTTGTTGTTGTTCCTCCCCCCCCCCAAACTAAGTTCTCGCTTTAGCCCAGGCTGACCTGAAACTCACTCTGAAGTCCCAGGCTGGCCTTGAACTCACAGAGATCCTCCTACCTCTGCCTCCTGAGTGCTGGGATTAAAAGCTCCAGGCTTAGTATCTCCATTTTATATTTGGGGAAACTAAAACTCCTACGATGTCAAGTAAGAGCAGGTCCAGCAGCGGAGTAGATCCCCAGATCCCATTGCCAACAGCACCAAGCCCTGGTCTGTCCCCTCTGGGTGGTAAAGGCCTGAGAAAAGTGTCCAGGCCTGGAGAGCCCAGAGCAGAGTGGTAGACATTCCTTGAGTTTCCAGGAACCCAGGGGGATGGATGGGGTGAGGGAGGGAGAAGATGAGCTTCCAGGAAGTGCCTTTCCAGTGGATGGACAGCAAGACCAGACATGTTGGCCCAAGTATCCTGACAGCCCCAGGGGGCAGGGGACAGAGCCAGCCTGGGAGAGGGGCCCTCCCCAGGCCTCTGGAGAGGGAGTCAGGTGACAGGAGTATTTGTCCCTGCCCAGGGAGAGCACAACTGTGCAGGCAGCAGGCAGGACCTTCTCTCTTCTAGGCCCCTGGTCCCTCCTCTGTGTTCCTGGCCCTCCCCTGAGGTCTTCACTATTTGAAGTCTTCAGGAAGCAGGATGGATCTGGGGAGAGGAGACCAGCAGTCCCACTTGTCCTGGGACTGACAAAAGCCTTGAAAGTAGGCCTTTGTCATTACTATCTACCAGTAGGAGAAAGGCCACCCTCCAAGGTCTGTCACTTTATGTGTTTATTTTGGGAACAGGGGCTCATGTAATCCAGGCTGGCATTGAACTCCTGATCCTCTTATCTCTGCCTCCCAAGGGCTGGGATCAGATTTGCCACTTAAGACTGTGTCTCATACCTCCATGTGCCTCAGTTTCTCCAGCTGTAACATGGGGAGAAAAACCTACTTTATAGAGTTGTTGGGAAAATTCACAAGATTATCAGTAGGAAGTGTGCAGCAGGTGGGATGTAGGGCCTGGCACAGAGTGGGCACTCAGTGTGGGTCGCTATTTCCAGTGAAGCCCACACAGAATTATGGGCACAATGGGGAAAAAGGTGCCTTAACCGCTGAGCCATCTCTCCAGTCCACATAGAATGCCAACTTTTTAAAAGCTGGAATTAAAAAAAAGCTAGAATTTTGCCTATGGACAATCATCCTGGGGAACTGGTTCCATGCCCTCTGCAGTTAGCAACATCTGCTGATGCTTATAGCAAATGGCAAAGTGTTTGTGTAAACCCACATATATCCTCTCACATATCTTTTAATTTAAATTTATTAATTTAATTGTTTTTTTCAAGGTAGGTTCTTACTCTAGCCCAGACTAACCTGGAACTCACTGTGTAGTGTCAGGGTGGCCTGGAACAAAGGCAAGGTGTGTACATGAAGATGTTCCTGGTGGCACATGTCTATAATCCCAGCACTCAGGGACTGAAGCAGAAAGCTCCTATGCTGAAGCCAGCCTGGGCTAAGTACTAAGACTGTGTCAAAAAAAAAAAAAAATCCCAGTTGCAATATACCCATGACTACACAGCACAGCCAGGGAGCCAGGCAGGAAGTGCTCAATCAGAAGCTCTGCAGAGAGCCCAACGGCCATAGTTAGAGCCATAGCAGGGTTGCCTCATTCATCTGGATTCAGTGCAGTGCTTACAGCATGGTGCATTCAAATTCTGCTTCTTTGAACCTGTCTATATTTTCTCTCTCTCTCTCTCTCTCTCTCTCTCTCTCTCTCTCTCTCTCTCTCTCTCTCTCTCTCTTTCTTCTCTTTGTGACAGGATCTCACACTAGCCTAGTATCCTAGGCTGACCTGGAACTTACTCTTTAGCCCAGGTTGGCATCTTACTGATGGTATTCCTTCTTCAATACCTCAAACTCCCCAAATACTAGGATTATAGGCATGAGCCACCATGCCCTGCTCTTCTTTTCTTTATTCTTTCTTTCCTTTTTTATTTCTTTCTTCCTTCCTTTTTTTTTTTTTTTTTTTTTTTTTTT
>PVHP010053528.1:0-10742 GCA_004024765.1 Zapus hudsonius
AGGGAGAATGTATGTGTGGCATGTGTGCATGTGGTTGTACGTGTGTGTGTGTGTGTGTGTGTGTGTGTGTGTGTGTGTGTGTGTGTCATAGGCCAGAGGACATCCCTGGGTGCCATCCCTCAGGTATAGCATCCACCTCTTTTTGAGAGAGTGTCTTTCATTTGCCTGGTGTCCACCAATTAGGCTAGACTAGCTGTCAGAGAACCATCCTTCCCCGCCTTCGCAGCATGGACTACAGTCATGCACTGCCTCACCACCATTTTATGTGGGTGCTGGGGACAGAGCTGGGGACAGACTATGGGTCCTCATGCTTCCAAGGCAAGTGCTTTACCAACTGTGATCTCTCCCAGCCCCTTTTAAATTTTGTTTTGTTTTATTTTATTTTATTTGTTTGTTTTTTTTTTGTTTGTTTCTTTTTTCAAGATAGAGTCTTGCTCCTAGCCCAGGCTGACCTGAAATTCACTCTGTAGTCTCAGGGTGGCCTCAAACTCATGGCGATCCTCCTTCCTCTGCCTCCCCAGTACTAAGATTAAAGGCATGTGCCACCATGTCTGGCTTGTTTTGTTTTAGTTTTGAGACAGGATCTGATGTGTCCCAAGCTAACCTCAAACTTACTACATAGCTAAGGATGACCTTGAACTTTTGATCCTCCTGTTGGGATTACAAGCATGTGGAATCACCCTAGGTTTATGTGGTGCTGGTGGTCGATTCCAGAGCCCCATGAATGCTAGGGCATGGTGGCACACACCCTTAATCCCAGCACTTGGGAGCAGAGATAGGGGGATTGCCATGAGTTCAAGGCCACCCTAGACTACATAGTGAATTCCAGGTCAGCCTGGGCTAGAGCGAGACCCTACCTCAATCAACTGAGTCATATCCCAAGCCCTGATGAACTATTAACCCTCCTGTACTTAAATATTATCACTTGTCATTTTATGCCCTTAGGCATACTGTTTGAATTAAAGTTTTTTCTTCAGTTGATGTCTGAGATCACATAACATCAACATTAAAGAGTAATATAAAGAAGAAAAACTTCAAGTTCTGCCTCCACAGTAACTGTTTTCATTCTTCTCATTTTTATGTGTATGAATATTTTTCACACATCAGACTTGTTTTAGAAAGAAAAACATTTTTGCTGCTAAATTTAAGAAGGTGCCAAATATTATTTGTTTTATAATATGCTCATTTTGGGCCAAATGCTTCTGTAATACTAGACCTTGAGCAAAATTCAGAGGTAGAAAATGTCAAAGAAAGAATGGAAATGGAGCCACGTGTGATGGTGCACACCTTTAATCCCAGCACTCAGAAGGCAGAGGCAGGAGAATCACCGTGAGTTCAAGGCCAGCCTTGAAACTGCAGAGTGAATTCCAGGTCAGCCTGGGCTCGAGCGAGATCCTACCTTGAAAAATAAAATGGAAATGTCTGCAACTGTCTATTCCTTTACAGAAAAACATTTTGCTCATTTCTGTTTGAGGTTACAACAGGTGAACTGGTTCGTTCTGTCCCACTTCCTGTAGAATTGGCTCCTATGGGCTCTGATCCCTGCATGCACATGGCCATGTATTTACCTATTTACTAATGTTTACTTATAATCCCCCAAACCAATACTCATGAAGTTTTGCAGTAATTGATAGTCCTACATGTATGCAGAGCAGCAAAACCCCATTCCCAGGTGCCAGTGAACAAGGGGACACTTGTCTTAGCTTTCATACTGCATACAAGTGACTTTTCCAGAATGGTGGGCTTCTTTCTTCTTTGTGTTTTCCTTGTTTACAATGACCTCTGGGCTATAAATGCTCCTAAGTGCAGGAAGGCTGGGGTGTGCCCTAGGAAGAGAATATGTGTGACTAGAGAAACACCATTCAGACATGCGTTATAGGGCTGGTGGCTGCGAATTCTATGCCAACACATCACTAATATATATAAATGACACATAACATGCACAAATAAATGATTTTTTAAAACAGAGAAGGGGCACTGGGAAGAGTTAAAGGTGCTTGCTTGCAAAGCCTATCAGCCCAGGTACAATTTCTAAGCTGCCATCATAAGCTAGATGCCAAAAAGGGACACAAGTGTCTGGCATTCATTTGCAGCAGAAAGAGGCCCTGGTGTGTGCATGTGCATGCTCTCTCTCTCTCATGCACACACACATACAAATAAATAATGATTTTAAAAAAACCAAATACAGTATTTATAAATGAGTCTTACAGGAAACATGGTTGTGTATTAACCAGATGACAAAAATGTGATCACAGCCTCCCAGAAATCTAACTTCTGGTTTCCCCAGAAATAATGACTCAAGATATACTAATTCCATGGTGGGGGAGAGCTCCCTGAGACATGCCCCCCTCAGTAACAACATACAAAGGGGGGGTGGAACCGGGTTGATTCCTAGGCTATCCATAATCCCTTACCCCATGGACTGATCCAGTTTGCTCATGGAGGAGGATACCCAGCTGATTGGGGACAGGGAAGGTGGAATTTGGGGATCTGGGGATACTAACACATTATTTGCTCATTCAATGTATCTAATTATGGATAATAAAAAAGATATGCTAATTGAATGTTCCCAGTGACTTTACAGATTATCTTCACTACTGTGAACAATAGGAAGTAATGTATGAACTTTGTGTACATGTGCATCTTTGTGTATATGTGTGTGACTTGCATGCATTTGTATATTTATGCACATTCTTATGTGTGTGGACACATGTGTGGGGATATACATATATGTGTGTGCATGTGGGGCTGAAGGCCAGAGGTTAACATGGAGTGGCTTCTTGAATTAATTTCCACTTTACTAAGAACCAGGTCTCTAACTTGAACCCAGAGCTTGCTGGTTTAGCCAGCCACTTGTCCTGGTTCTACAGGTCTCAGCCTCCTGAGTACTAAGGTTTTGAGTGGGTCATCACTCCCACCTACCATTTACCTGGGGGCTTGGGAATTAAGGTCCTCACACTTGTACAGTAAGCACTTTGCTGACAGAGCTATCATCCCAATCCCTGCTTATGGACTTTTAAAAATATTTATTTGCAAGCAGAGAGAGAGAGAGAGAGAGAGAGAGAGAGAGAGAGAGAGAGAGAGAGAGAGAGAGAGAGAGAGAATTGGTGTAGCAGGGCTTCCAATTGCTGCAAACAAATTCCAGATGCATGTGCCACTGTACATCTGGCTTTACATAGGTGCTGAGCAGGCTGGGTGACTGGATGGGTCCCCAGGGTGTACAAGGGGCCATTTTCATCTGTGCTTATCCCAGGGCAATGAAGGACAGAAGGACCAGGGCTTTCTAGACCAAGTAGAATGATCATTGTACAATTCGGAGGGAATTGTACACCAAATCAGAGGAAAGGTGTGTCTTAGAGATCTACCCATGCCCTCCTTCCCATTATCATCAAGGTCATCTAGCAGAACTTTCCTTTGGATTTTCAAGGTAGGGTCTCGCTCTACCCTAGGCTGATCTGGAATTCACTATGTAGTCCCAGGCTGGTCTCAAACTCATAAGGAAAGAAGAAAGAAAGAAAGAAAGAAAGAAAGAAAGAAAGAAAGAAAGAAAGAAAGAAAGAAAGAGAGAGAGAGAGAGAGAAAGAAAGAAAGAAAGAAAGAAAGAAAGAAAGAAAAAGAGAGAGAGACAGAGAGAGAGAAAGAAAGAAAGAAAGAAAGAAAGAAAAGAAAGGAAGGAAGGAAGGAAGGAAGGAGTTGTACAAGTGCCTCAGATAGCTGGCTTCGAGCCTTCAGTAGAGGATGAATTTGTCTGCTTTTTGGGATGCTGATACAATTTAGTCATTGTATTTCATTGTAAACCAGGGTTCCACACACAGCCAAGAGCCCAACCTGCTGAATTGCTTATGCAGCCCGCACTGCTCCTGACACTCCAGAGCAATGCTGATGGGGTGAGCTTTCTCTGCTGTGCATGTCTCTTGAACTTTATATAAAGTGGTAGGAACCCACCAACCTGTTGGGTAAAACTGATGGTCACTCCTGAGCTGCATGCGATTTGAGAACAGTTGGATCAAGAAGCCAAAGTCAAGGCCAATGGGTGAGCAGAAGAAAGCGTTAGTCATCTTTCTTCGTGAGCTATGAGCGAGCTATCACAACCCTTCTGAAGATCCACCTGTAACTTGCAATTTAGGGCCTTGTCTAATGACAGGGTGAGCTCGTCTTATTGATCTCCGGACTGCTCAGTCAATGAAATGACAGGTACACAAAGAGGGAGGGACAGGAGTGTGGCAGCTGCCTAGGAGGAGGTTGGAAACAAACCTGAGGGCCTCCTGGCTGTTCTGGAACCCCAGAGCCAATAGCTTGTGGCCAGCAGAACCTTTCAGACAGGTTTTCTTATCTGGATGAGATACTATGATCTGCTGATTAGCCTCTGATCTGTGGCCTTCCTCGTGGCCTTGGGCATTCTTGTCAGATCTCAGGAACTGTGTCAAAGCAAGATGAGGGCTTGGCTTAAACTTTGGCTGGAAGACCCAGGAATGATAATAATAATTAACACAGCTCAACTTCCACTTGAACTATAAACAATAATTAATGCACAACAGAAGTCCAATGAGGCACCGAAGTTTGGATTAGGAGCTTTATTTTGCAGACAGGGAAACTGAAGCCAAGAGGTTAAGAGGCTTTCTCAAGGCCACACGAGGACTCAGCCTGATACCGGAAGGCTTCCTGCCTGGTCGTTCCATCTGAAGCTTGGAACACAACTGTCTGTCATCAAAGAATTATGAACAAAACCAAGTCACACACACACACACACACACACACACACACATACACACCCCTCAAAAAGGACAGCTGATCAGCTGATGTCTGGTATTGGTTTTCTTGTCCAGAATAAGCCAATTGATCTCCTATTGCCATGATCAGCCCCTCACCCAGGCATGACTTGCAGGGCTGGGTCTGTAATTCCAATGTAAATGCCATCAGCCTGTTGCCCTTAGACCCAAGGAGTTGGTGGTGGTGGTGGTTTATTGCCTGCACTTGCTATGTACTAGGATCAGAGCATATCTATCTTTTTACATTACCTAGAATCCTAGCTTCCCTGTGTTGATCTTGCTTGAGCCTTATCAAACTCATTCACTGAAAACTCCAAATGTTCCTTACTTGAATCATGAAATCATAAATTCCAGGTCAGCTGGGCTAGAGTGAGACTCAACCTCAAAAAAACCAAAAAAAAAGTTTATTTGCAAGGAGAGAGGGGGGGGAGAGAGAATGGGCACACCAGAGCCTCCTGCCTCTGCAATTGATTGATTTCCAGATGCACACACCCCTTTTGTGCATCTGGCTTTATGTGTTTGCTGCTCATTAGGTTTTACAGGCAAGCACCTTAAGTCCTGAGCCATCTCTCCAGACCCTCCCACTCATTCTCATAGCTAATGATAGACAAAATGTAATTATCATGCCAATTATTCCCCCCCCCCAATGTAACCCTTAATGTAGTTGTTAAAATAGCCTCATTCACACCTCTTTGGTTTTCAGTGAAAGCAACTTTAGTTCAAGTACCAAGGATCCCTATGAATAAGGGGTGTCATTGTCATCCAAGTGACTGTCTCTCAGCCTGGCAGTGTCCTGAGTCAGGGCACAGGGTTGTGGGGGTGGAGGTGGTGATGGTGGGCCTCTTATGCTCAGCCTGACTTCCTTGTTCACACACAGTGGCAGAGCCCTTCTTGTTGAATTAGGTAGAATTAACTGTGTTTGGTCCCTGGACCCCAAAACCCATCTCAATGAGGTGATCACCTCATTGGGACATGTGTCATTCTTCTCTAGGCCTGGATACCTGCTTGCTTATGAAGGACATGGGGGTGGCCTGTAGTGTCACTTAAATTGGGGTGCTACTTATAAAAGAAGGCCCAAGGCAGGTGGAAGTGAAAGATAGCTACAATCCTATTGCAAGAATTTACAAGTCAACTTTTTAAAAAATATTTTTATATATTTATTTGCAAGCAGAGAGAGAGAGAGAGAATGGACACAAAAGGGCCTCCAGCCACTGCAAACAAACTTCAGATGCATGCACCACTTTATGCATCTGGTTTTACATGAGTACTGGAGAATCGAACCTGGGTCCTCAGACTTTGCAGGCAAGTGCCCCAACCACTGTGCCATCTCTCCAGCCCACAAGTCAACATTTTGACATATACATTACAGCACACACTCTTCTAAATGTTTTTGTTTTATTCTCACATGCAAAACTCCAGTTTGGTACTCAATGCCAACATTGAGTGGTAGCCCCACTTTTGAAACTGAAAAGCAAATGTGGATCTCTAACTAGTCTGAGTGTCTGCAATAATCAGGAAGCTCATGTTGGGCCCTCTGGAGCTGCCTCTCCAGTTGGGTGGGAGAGGGATCCAGGACAGACAGGAAGGCATAGATCAAGCTAAGTCAACAAGGGCCTTGTTGTCAAAGAGACCCAAAAAAGTGACCCAGTATCTCTTGGTGTGAACATCTACGAGACACCAGGCATACTTTACATTTAGAAGCTTGTGAAGAGCATGGAATGCACTTGACACTGATAGACTCATAGGTGAAGGAGACACTACAAATGTAGGGATTGTGCCAAAACCTTAAAGAAGTACATGACATTTACTGGACGCCTAACAATCCATATTGGAAAGGGAACTTTCCGGTTCTATCATATGGCTTCCAGAATAGCCAGATACATCATTGAAATCCTTTTATAAATATAAAGAATGTAGTGAAGTTATTGCCCATGTCTTAAATCTTATGTTACATAAAAGAATTATATGAGGGAAATCTTACAGATACGTAAAATATAACAAAACCCTGAACTTCTGCATATAGTGTACTGGGCATCATTTATTGATCTGATTGAAAGAGATAATGGATAGGTAGCTATTGAAGGATGTAAATTTGGAATAAATCCAAATTTACTAAATAGCCTCAGTGTTAGCAACTGCATGAAGCACAACACAGGTCATTTATTCAGAAGAGCAAGCTTGATTTCTAAGAATTTTTTTGTACTGTTTTTTCAAGAGACCATCAAATGCATTTTGAAATAGTGTGTATATTTTGTGTAAACTTTTAATATGTAAAACAGTGTTTCTGCATATGTTATCTCTGGAATGTATTGACTGGCATGTATTCTGTCACAAACCACCTTCCTGAAGAATGTAAGTAACATCTTAATATATACTGGAGAATCCTAAATAACATTCACAAATTAATGTTAAAATGTAATAACAGATGCCTAGCTAAAAAAAAACTAAAAAAAAAAAACTAAGGTATTCACTGTGTGTTGGGGGGTACTGGAGATATGGCTTAGTAGTTAAGGCACTTGCCTGCAAAGCCTAAAAACGCAGGTCAATTCCCCAGTACCCATATAAAGCCAGATGCACAGAGTGGTACATGTACCTGGAGTTCATTTGAAGCAGCTAGAGGTCCTTGTGAGTCCATTCTCTCTCTCTCTCTGTCTGTCTCTCTCTCTCTGTCTCTCTCTGTCTCTGTCTCTGTCTCTCTCTCTCTCTCTCTCTCTCTCTCTGATTGCAAACTCAAATCCATAGGAAATGACACAGATGAGTGTGCACCTGGAAGGACATTGGGCTGAGTACCCCAAGTGTGACTCCTCAACCTAAGCACATTAGTCTGAACGATGTCCTTTGGGGGTAGAGCTCTTCTGTCCCTGCTTATTCACCATTAGTCGTGGCCAAAGACCACTCTGTCCTGATAGCCCACGAGAGAATGTCCACATCTCAGCCTCCTTGGGAGCAGAACCATCTTGCTTGCCTCCAGTACCCATCTTCTTCAAGTTAGTGCTGTATGATCTGTCCCCAAGCACAGTGGACACAGGCAATGGCTTAATGGGACCTCCTGTGGCCTCAGCACACACCAGGGAACCACAGAGTAAAGAAAGAGACTTTGTGCTGGAGAGATGGCTCAGAGCTTAAGCCACTTGTCTAAAGAGCCTCATGACCTGAGTTTGATTCCCTAGTACCCACGTAGAGCCAGATGCACAAATGGTGCATGCATTTGGAGTCTGTTTACAGTAGCTATAGACCCTGGTGTGCCCATTCTCTGTCTCCTATCTCTCTGCTTCCAAATAAATCAAATTCTGTCCTTTAGTGTCTGGTTTAGTTCACTTAGCTTCAGGGTTTCAACATCTTTCCATGTTGTTGCAAGTAATAGAACTTCATTTCTTTTTACAGGTCATATTGCATTGGGTATAGATACACTGCATTTAAAATCTATTTACCTGTTAATTCCCCTTGGGTTGCTTCTACCTTTGGGCTACTGTGACTATGCCAGAAAAGCAAAGCTGTACAATTCCAGTCTCTATCTTCAGCTTTTCTGGAGTAGAATTCGTAGACCAGGTCGCAGCTCCACGCCTAGACCTTTCAGAAATTGTCAAACAATTTGAAATCACACTTTGAAGGAAACACTGAGGAGTTAGCATTCTTAGACAAACACGCCTGGTAGCTTGACAGCAGGAAAAGGGCATAGACGAACCCTGGCTGTGCCTTAGGCTCCCCAGCCAAGTGCTGACAGGCTGATCTAGGCACCATCCTTGTTAAGCTTGTTATCATGTGGACAGAATCCAGAAAAGGATCACTTGACAACAGAACCTCTCGCTGAAGCTTCCAACCACACAGCCATTACAGACAGGCATCATCTGGCCCACAGGGACGGTTTTACTAGACAGAACTCTGGTTACTGCCCTTCATCTAAATTTTTGGATAAAAATTTATTAACATGAGAAATACACACATACAGATTAAATAATGATAAAATTGCCAGATGTGGTGGCGCACACCTTTAATCCCAGCACTTGGGTGGCAGAGGAAGAAGGATCTCTGTGAGTTTGAGGTCAGCCTGAGACTGCAGACTGAGTTCAAGGTCAGCCTGGACTAGAGTGAGACCCTAACTTGAAAACAACAAAAATTAATGCTTCCAAATTCATCTGTCAGTTTAAGAAACCATAGGAGTAGGAACTCATGGGGCCCCTCACCCCTCCCTGAGACTTGTAAACAGTCCATGGTTGTGAGAGAGAGAGAGAGAGAGAGAGAGAGAGAGAGAGAGAGAGAGAGAGAGAGAGAGAGAGAGAGAGACTTTCTTCAGTGTTAGAGCCACGATTAAGTGTTCATGCTCCTGTAAGTAAACCCCCACCAATAGTCGGATAAGGAACTCTAAAGAAATTCTTTGAGTTCTGAAGGTCAATAAATAAAGAGAAGAAAGTCATATGGGACCATGTTGGAGAGACTGGGAAATAGACAAGAGAAACTAAAAGGAGCAACAATTGAAGTGCTTTCTATACATGTATGAAAATATCATAACGTGCTCTCACTGTTGACTTGAGAAGCTTCTCTTTTCAGATTGTGGTGACCACTGGGATAACTCAAGAGACACCATACTGCTGAGAAGAAGTGACAGTGGAGTGTTCAGCACTGGGACATCTCTGTCCACTTCCTGAGGCTCAGGGCCTATTGTGGAAGAGGTGGAGGAAAGATTGTAAGAGACAAAGGAAGGGTAGGACTGCTTACAATGAAACTTCCAGACACAAAACAGCCTTGATATTCATGACTTCACAGTACCCGATAATACCTACACATAATGGGAGGAAAAGATGATGACACTGAAACAAACAAACAAAAAAGAATGACATCAGAACTAGAGAAATTGCTCAGTGGTTAACACAATTGCCTGCAAAGCCTAACAACTCATGTTTGACTCCCCAGCACCCATGTAAAGCCAGATGCACCACAGGGTGCACGCATCTAGAGTTTGTTTGCAGTGGCTAGAGGCCTTGGTGCACCCATGTTCTCTCTCTCTCTCTCTCTCTCTCTCTCTCTCTCTCTCTCTCTCTCTCTCTCTCTTTCTTGCAAATAAATTTTAAGAAAGATATCAAAGTAGAAGAGATTAGTTGGAGAGAAAGTGAGGTAAGGGGACAAGAGAAGGTGACAGGAGGAGAGTATGACCAAAATATATTATGCACTTGTACAAAAAAGTCAATAAAAAAGAAAATGTTGGGCTGGAGAGATGGCTCAGCAGTTAAGGCACTTGCCTCCAGTGTCTACAGCCCTGGGTTCAATTCCAGGACCCATATATGCCAGACCCACAAGGTGGTGGCCCTGGTTCTCTCTCTCTCTCTCTCTCATCTCTGCTTGAAAATGAATAAATAAAATATTTTTTAAAAAGAAAATTTCATATTGAAGCATGTTATTATGTATAGTTAGTATGTGTTAATGAAAACATTTTTAAATATAAGAAGGGAAAGGAATATCACAGTGCAAACTTATACAGAAAGCAGGCATTATCATTAGCAAAATGAGCCAGAATATCTAAAAGTAAAATTGACTTATTTTCAAGCAGAGAGAGGCAGAAGATAGACTGAGGGGAAGGAGAGAATGGGTGCACCAGAGCCTCCAGCCACTGCGAACAAATTCCAGATGCATGCGCCACTTTGTGCATCTGACTTTACATGGGAGCTGGGGATTCGAACTCAGGTCATTAGGTTTTGCTGGCAAGCACCTTAACTGCTGAGTCATCCCTCCAGCTCAATAAGTAAATTAAAAAAAAATCTAGCAGAAAAAAAAGGAAGAACAAGTGTGAGGCCCTCACTCTATCACTTCCTGATCACTTTTCTATTCCCATGAAGCAAGTCTCCTGAATTTAGACTATTATGTTCGCAATAATGTATGTCTACTTTGGCATGCTTTGGAAATTCATGCAGGTAAAACTGTCTGGTATGTATCTTTCTATTGTGACAGTCAGGTGTGTATAGGGACCGCTCCTCCCCT
>PVHP010053529.1:0-10762 GCA_004024765.1 Zapus hudsonius
TATATATATATATACATTATATATATGCATATTATATATGTATGTGTGTGGATACAGATATTAAATTGAGCATATGCTTCTCCCTGTGTTTACAGTTATTTGTATTTTATGAAATATTTGATTTTAAGTTTAGAATATTTAAAATAATTTATTATTTTTTAATTCTTTTGGCCAGCTTGTTTTTATATCTGTAACTCGAGGTGAGTGGCTAGATTGAATTCTCAGAAAATTAGTTTTTGACCTAAAAGTTTTTTATAATTCTTGCTTGCAGATAATAAGTCCATTTGTACTACGAACTTAGCATTTTTCCAGGATCCCATGTAGGAAGTAAATGGACAGTCACAGCACAGAAGAAATCAGATACCAACACAGTATCTTACAACAAATTGTCTTTTTTTTCCCGTGGCCCAAATATTTTAGTGACTGGAGAAGAAATAAGTCAGATATGTTACAAATTAGGATTTGTAGGCTTTGTGAACATAAGTAAATACTATTTATTATTTTATAGCCATGAACTGATATGGGACTTTTTATTATTATTATTATTTTTTTTTTTTTTTTTTTTTTTTTTTTTTTTTTTGGTTTTTCGAGGTGGGGTCTCGCTCTAGCCCAGGCTGACCTGGAATTCACTATGTAGTCTCAGGGTGGCCTTGAACTCATGGTGATCCTCCTACCTCTGCCTGGGATTAAAGGCGTGCGCCACCACGCCCGGCCTGATATGGGACTTTAATAGGAGTCACTTTAATCACAGTTAACTGTACTGTAGGACACTTTAAATATTTTCTTAAGAAATACCGGTTCTTAAGTTATAAAACCCCATTTTTATTGTTATTATAAGAGATTGACTTCTTTCGTATAATTTGCATGCAATGAATTAGCCCAAATCTCTGGAGATCCCTAAGAGTAAATGAAGGTAAAATTACATTAAAGTAGTCAGAAATTTGAATAGGTCATAGGACTTCTGACAGCCTCTAATTATTTTTTCCCCTTAGGATTTGTAAAGATAGTAATCTAACTAATTTGGCTCAAATCATGTATATTTAGAATATATATAGAAAAATGTCAATTTATTTTTGTTTTTAGAATTTTAAAACGGAGGTACCCCAGAATGGGGTTCAAATAAAACTTTGTCAACTTAAAATTAGAAGTCTGTTTTGTATCCAAATTATATATAATGAGAAAATGTAGTAATGAGAAACACTGAATCCCTTTAAATATGAAATCTTGGTTCAAATAAGGTAGCAGTCTGGATAAACAAATATTCATAACCAAAAAATGTAATTAACAAAAGAACATAATATCACCCTCATTTGTAACTTTACTCACACTAATATTAACATTATTTTTATCATGAAAATATACCAAGGAAATAATTAGATTTCTTAGACAATTTAAAAAAGTTTAAATATAAAAGCATCTTCAAAATATAAAACTAAGAGAGAAGTTTAGTTCCTAGGAGCACTTGGTGGTTGACATAACTGAAGGTCCACGTCATCAGCTTGTCTGAAGCCCACGTGGACGCTGCGCAGGGGTGTGAAGAGGGAGCCAGGAATCCGAGAGTCCTTCCCTTGAAGTCCTGGAGCAGGAGTTGCTCGAAGGACTGGACAGCGGCCTCGCTCTGGGGCAGAAGGCTGCGACTCGTGTCTTGGCTTCTTCATCTCCGGTAGCTCATGGTGGAAAGACTGAGCAATTCTGAAGTTTTAGTTCTTACTTGAAAATCCTTTTGAGGCTCTCTTTAATATACATGACATATATATAAGATATATTCATATATACATACAAATATATATATATATATATATACATGCCATTTGTTACTTATTTTACCAGAAGATAATGGATGTTTTCTAACAGTGAGAATCTTAGATTTAAAGAACTAAATGGTAGTGTCTTTAAGAAGCCAGATATTTTAGTAAGTGTTGACAGGCTATCAGTATCATTTGTTAATTGCACAGTACTCTTTTGAAGATTAAAGAAAATAGCCATAATGAATTTTTTAAATAATAAGTCAGATTTTATAGACAAATTTAAATTTCTATTCCAAAAAATGTGTTTTTAATCTAATAAGTGAAGTTATTATTGAATGAAGAAGTATATAATGTTAGCATATCTTTTTAATTAAACATAGGTTATTAGAGGCTTCAGTGAGTAAAAGAATGAAACATAAAATACTTGTAAATTACTTTTATAAACACTGGAAAGAACAGAAGAATATTCTAGAAACCTGTCACTATACAAGTAGATGTTATTTAACAAAATAATGGCCTAATCTAATGGAAAACATAAATTAAAAAATTTTTGTTTATAAACCATTTAGTATGCATTAGTAAAAGTATAGTAATACCTAAGAAATCTATTGTTGGAAACAGAGAATTAGGCATTTTGTAAATACCACTAAAATCAGATTCATATTCAATAAAATTTGAATTTTGGATTATAGAAATGTAACAAATTTTATTTCTTTAAATGCACCTTTTTCAGAAATTTAATAACTTTTGCTCTAGACATTTTACTCGACATTTTAAATCTCGATAGATATATTATTTCCCTACATCTCTAAGACCAGTTCTCTGGACAGGAGGAAGTAGCCTTCTCCTTTTCAGTGTTACCATGGAAACAGAAAATTGTTATCACAGGCAATCAAAGCAGGATAGCATTTGGCATCTCTGTTTTTTATGGTTAATCTGTAGGACTCTGTAGGGAAGTACATTATTTATTCCAGTGTGTTAATTGCTCAAGGAAAGTAGAAAGCAGAGAGAAGTCATTATCTCAAGTTTTGGATGTCAGGTCCAGAGGAAACCTTTCTTTCCTCAACCCCAGGTGGGAGCAAGTGTGCTGAGGCAGAGGCTGAGTCTTGGAGGAGGAGACACCAGGGCTGAGAGCCACTCTGAGCGATAAGGACCTTTGTGTGATTTATATTAAGTCATATGCTTTCTCTCATAAAACCTTTTTAGATGGTTAAATTATATATATATATATATATATATATATATATATATATATACCTTTTGGTTTAAAATTTTAGTTATATATTATTCTTTTAAAAGTATATGGACCAAGTCTTTATATCACCATTTTTTATACTTTTTATTTATTCATTTTCAAGCAGAGAGATAGAGAGAGAGAGAGAGCACCAGGGCCACCACCTTGTGGGTCTGGCATATGTGGGTACTGGGGAATTGAACCCGGGGCCTTAGGCACTGGAGGCAAGTGCCTTAACCGCTGAGCCATCTCTCCAGCCCTATATCACCATTTATTGTAAGTAAATTTGGCATGCTATAAGCATTATAAAAATATAGATTCAGAGAAGGAATTGGACAAAATCCACCATCACTTCAAGGTAAAAGTCCTGAAGAAAGTGAGAATACAAGGTATGTCTCTAAACATAAAGGCCATTTATGACATCATTATACTAAGTGGGTAAAATCTTGAAGCATTTCCGCTGAAATTAGGACACTTTAACACATTACTGGAAGTCTTGGTTATAGCAGTAAGGCATGAGGCATAAACAGAATAAGTACAAATTGATAAGGCAGAGAATAAATGATTATTAGCAGATGACATGATTCTATAGATAACATACCCTAAAGAGTCTACCAGCAAGCTGTTAGAGCTGATTAACATTTTTATCAATTTATCAGGATATAAAGATCACCACACACAAATCAGTAGCCTTGCTAGATATTAACAACAAACAGGCTGAGGGTGAAATCAAGGAAACACTCCCATTCACAATTGCCTCAAAAAAAAATAAATAAAAATAAAAAAGTACCTTGGAATAAACCTAACCAAGGAAGTGAAGGATCCCTACAATGAAAATTTTAAAACACTTAAGAGAGAAATTGCAGAAGACACTAGGAAATGGAAAGACATCCCATGTTCTTGGATTGGAAGACTCAATATTGTGAAAATGTCAATCTCACCAAAAGCAATCTATACATTTAATGCAATCCCCATCAAAATTCCAATGACATTTTTCATTGAATTAGAAAAAACAATCCTAAAACTCATCTGGAAACACCAAAAAACCTCCAATAGCCATAAACAATTCTAGGCAACAAAAGTAAGGCTGGCGGTATCACCATGCCTGATTGTAAGATATATTATAGAGCCATAGTAACAAAAACAGCATGGTACTGGCACAAAAATAGACACAGATCAATGGGACAGAATAGAGGACCCTGATGCAGACCCAGAGAGTTACAGCCATCTGATTTTTGACAAAAGAACAAAACATATTCACTGAAGAAAAGACAGCCTCTTTAACAAATGGTGCTGGGAAAACTGGGTATCTATATGTAGAAGGATGAAAATAGACCCGTATATCTCTCCATGCACAAGAATCAAGTCCAAATGGATCAAAGACCTCATTATCATACTGGAAACTCTGAAAATGCTAGAGAAAAAAGTAGGGGAAACACTCCAATATATTGTCATAGGCAATGAATTTCTGAACATAACTCCAGTTGCTCAAGAAGTAAAACCACACATCAACCATCGGGACCTCATGAAATTAAAAAGCTTTTCTACAGCAAAGGACACTGTGAATAGAGGCAAGAGGCAACCTTCAGATATACATCTGACAGAGGATTAATAACCAGCATATATAAAGAACTCAAAAAACTAACAAAAAATGAAACAACCCAATCAAAAAATGGGCTACAAAACTCAATAGAGAGTTCTCAAAAGAAGAAACACAAATGGTCTCTACACATCTAAAAACGTGTTCTACCTCCTTTGCCGTCCAGAAAATGCAAATGAAAACGACTCTGAGATTCCATCTCCCTCCTGTCAGAAGGGCTCCCATCAAGAAAACAAGTGACAATAAGTGCTGGTGAGGATGTGGACAAACAGGAACCCTTCTGCACTGCTGGTGGGGATGTTAACTGGTCCAGACATTGTGGAAAGCAGTGTGGAGGCTCCTGAGACAGCTGAGCATAGATTTACCACATGACCCAGCTACGCCACTCCTTGGCATAGATCCTAATGACTCCAGTCACTACCTTAGATATACCTGCTCTTCCATGTTTATTGCTATTTACAATATCCAGGAAATGGAACCAGCCTAGATGTCTGTCAACTGATGAATGGATATGAAGATGTGGTTCATGTATACAATGGAGTTCTATTCAGTGGTAAAGAAAAATGAAATTATGAAATTTGCGGGGAAATGGATGGATCTGGAAAGGATCATACTAGGGGAGGTAACTCAGGCTCAGAAAGCCAAATGCCCCTGGTTCTCCCACATATAATGGCACACACAGAAGCCATAGATTGTTACAAGAAAAACTTCAGTGCCAGAGATGGAATACCTTCCAGTGAGTTGCTGGCCAGGGAGGTTCCTGAGGCCCCCAAAACATTACAGGCCATTGACAAGGCTCTAGGTTGCCCACCTGAATGAGCTTTTAAGTCCCTGTTGCTGAAGACCCCATATGCTTAGGCTGCAGGTCACTGAGAAATCAAGCCTGAGCTGAGCTGGAAACCTCCTCCCTGTTAACCAGCTGACAGAAAGCTGGAAAAAGCTATGTCTGCATGCAGCGCTATGGGAGAGAGAAGTCATCAATGGTGGTGACCAGCAGTGGACCTTGCAATCAGGCCAAACCAAAGACAGGCCAACCAGGCCAAATGTGCCAACTGGGGCAATAGTGGCATGTCTATTGTGGGGGAAACCAGCTGCTCTCTAATTAGGAGGAGGCTCGCTCCACGGGCAAGAATCATTGCCTGGTACTGAAAACCTAGTCAGAAGCCTATGGCGGGGGAGGTCATGAGCCCTAGAGGAGTAACACCTGCTGTTGTCTGGCTAAATGCATATATATAAATGCCTTTTACAAACACTTTTTTAAAAAAAATAAGCATATCCAAATAATACTGCTACTTTCATTCTTGGCTTAAGAAGCTTCTCTTTATTCAGATGGCAGTGACCCCTGGGATAATGCAAAAAAAGACACCATAGTGCTGAGAAGAAGTGACAGCAGAGTGTTCAGCACTGGGACATCTCTGTCACACTTCCCAAGGCTCAGGGTCTATGGTGGAAGAGGTGGAGGAAAGATCATAAGAGCCAAAGGAAGGGGAGGACTGCTTACAACGCAAACTTCCAGACACAAAACGGCCTTGATATTCATGACTTCACAATGCCTGATGATACCTACACAGAATGGGAGGAAAAGATGATGACACCGAAACAAAACAGAGACTAATTGAGAGGGGGAAGAGATATGGGGGAGGGAAGGGAGGGAATCATAATGGTTTATGGTTTATAATTATGGAAGCTATCAATGAAATGTTTTTAAAAATACTGTCTTTTATCACAGTTACCTTTTGAGATATAAGGACCGGTCGCCTAAAACACTTGCAATTACAAGAGGAAAAGCAAAGGGCATATCTCAGGATAGTGACCACCTCTCCGTCTATCATAGGTAGAGAGAGCTTGAGAACTCAGCTCTCCTTCTAGGTGATGGTGATGCTGACATGGAGACCATTCAGGTTCAGATCCTAAGGTGCTCAGCCGGGTAAACACATCTTGTTGATCACTGTATCTTCAGCGTCCAGCACACAGTAGGCGCTCTCTGCTGAAGGAAGACAATCCATACTGTATAAAGATCAAATTCTCCAGAAAGCTGGTCGAATCAACTCTTTATTGGCGCTCCATGAAACGCCATTGTACTTGAGGTTCTTGACAGCCTGTGGGCATTTGTTTCATTCTCTAAACTTATTTTCAATAGCTTATTTTTTTTGTGATTAGAAAAAGCCAAATACACCAAAAATCATACATCTCCAACTTAGAACCTGTTGGAATTCCAACTCATGTGACTAGATTCTCAGACTGTTCAATGGATTTCCCTTCTGATCTTGAGATATACAATACCTTTCAGCTACCAGTTCTTCCATTAAAAAAATTATTTAGTTATTTGCAGAGAGAGAGAGAGAGAGAGAGAGAGAGAGAGAGAGAGAGAGAGAGAGAGACCTGTGAATGAGGGCCAGCCTCTTTAGCCATTAGGGAACTTCCCCTGGATCTGTAACCTCAATAAACCCTTTCCTCCCATAACTGTGCCTGGTTTGGAGGTTCATCCCAGGGGCGTGTGACATCTGCTCCATAAAGGCTGTTTTTAAGGTATGAGTTTAAAATTATAGATTAAAACATAGCCAGACTAATGATCTAAAATGAAAACTCACAATGACAGAGTGGAAAAACTTTGGCTACTATTTCATTGTTTCTTAATATATTTACATATTTACATTTTACATTTCCAGTTAAATAACCTTAATAAAGGTTGTATTTGACAAGCACCTGTCTTAATCAAAATTACACAAAGGTCCTTATCGCTCAGATTGGCTCTCAGCCCTGGTGTCTCCTCCTCCAAGATTCAGCCTCTGCCTCAGCACACTTGCTCCCACCTGGGGTTGAGGAAAGAAAGGTTTCCTCTAGACCTGACATCACTCCTGTCAAGAGAAATGGTCTGACAGGGGCTGGAGAGATGGCTCAGCGGTTAAGGCACTTGCCTCCAGTGCCTAAAGCCCCTGGTTCAATTCCCCAGGACCCACGTAAGCCAGACCCACAAGGTGGTGGCCCTGGTGCTCTTTCTCTCTCTCTCTGCTTGAAAAATGAATAAATAAAAATTAAAAAAAAAAGAAATGGTCTGACAGATGAAGAAATTAACACACACACACATATATACATAGTTTTAAAATGTTGGAGTAAATGTCTAGATCAAAAATTATTAAATAAGAATTGTTTAAAGAAATAAAGGTTATTACATGTCTATAAACCAAAATTCAGATTTTATTGAATATGATTCTGCTGTTAGTGATGCTTATAAAATGCCTAATTGTCTGTTTCCAACAATAAGTTTCTTAGGTACTACTTTACTCTTGCTAATGCATGCTAAAGGTTAAAATGGTTTATAAACAAAAAATTTAATTTATATATGTTTAATTATATATATGCTTATATATGTTTAATTTTTAATTTATATATGCTTTCCATTAGATAAGTAATTATTTTGTTTGTTAAATAACATCTACTATTATAGTTACAACAAAACTTCTTGAATATTCTTCAGTTCTTACCAATGTTTATAAAAGTAGCTAACAAGTAGTTTATGCTTCATTCTTTCACTAAGGACAGCCTCTAATAACCTATGTTTTATTACATCTAAATGCTAAGTTTATATACTTTTATATTTAGATAAAGCACTCATTTATTAGATTAAAAACTTACTTTAATAAATGGAACTTTAAATTTGTCTATAAAATTGGAGTTATTTTTAAATTTTTAAAAATATTTTATTTATTCATTTTTAAGCAGAGAGATACAGGGGGAGAGAAAGAGAGAGAGAGAGAAAGAGAAAGAGAGAATGCACCAGGGCCATCACCTTGTGGGTCTGGCTTATGTGAGTCCTGGGGAATTGAACCTGGGGCCTTAGGCACTGGAGGCAAGTGCCTTAACTGCTGAGCCATCTCTCCAGCCCTGCCTATTTTCTCTATTTAATCCTCAAGGTTACTGTGTAATAAACAAATGATGCTGGGAACTTGTCAACACTTCCCGAAACATTTGGCTTTCTTAAGACACTACCATTAATTTCTTCAAAATCTAGAATACATACTCTAAGAAAACAACAATTATGTTCTTATAAAATAAGCATTGAGTACTATACAAACATTATATATAATTGTGTATATTGTATATATAATTATGTATATATGTGTATATATGCCATCTCTATTAAAGAGAGTTGCAATGGGATTTCAAAGTAATAACTAAATTCAGAATTGCTCAGTCTTTCCACCATGAGCTACCGGAGATGAAGAAGCCAAGACACGAGTCGCAGCCTTCTGCCCCAGAGCGAGGCCTCTGTCCAGTCCTTCGAGCAACTCCTGCTCCAGGACTTCAAGGGAAGGACTCTCGGATCCCTGGCTCCCTCTTCACACCCCTGCGCACACCTCCACGTGGGCTTCAGACATGCTGGGGACGAGGATCTTCAGTTATGCCAACCACCAAGTGCTCCTAGGAACTAAACTTCTCTAGCTCTCATTTTTATATTTTATAAATCCTTTTATATTTACACATTTTTTTACTTATCTAGGATATTCAAATTTTTCTGTGGAATCTTTTAAATGATAAAGAGTGTTAAAGCTACAATCGAGGATGATATTATGTTCTTTTGCTAATTGCATTTTTGTTAAGACTATTTGCTTCTCAGACTGCTACCCTACTTGAATCACGATTTCATATTTAATGTGATTCTTTGGGACTTTCACCGTGAAGTGATGTTGGATTTTGTCAAATGCCTTTTCTGTGTCTATTGAGAGGATCATGTGATTTTTCTCCTTCAGTCCATTTATAGTGTATTACACTTAATAATTTGCATATGTATTAATTATGTATTTATTAAGTGTATTACACTTAATAAATTGCATATTGCATCTCTGGGATAAAACCTACCTGTTTCAGGTTGATGATCTTTTTTGATGTGTTCTTCTATTCTGTTCGCCAGTATTTTGTTGAGAATTGTTGCATCTATGTTCATGAGGGAGATTGGTTAGTGATTTTCCTTTTTTTTCCTGTGTTGGTTTGGTGTTGGCTGGTAGCAGGGTGATGCTGGATTCGTAGGAGTTTGGTAGTATACCTTCCTTTTCTATTTTGCGTAAATGTTTGAGAAACATTGGCATTAGTTCTTCAGTGAATGTCTGGTGGAATTTACCCATCAATCCATCTGGGCCTGGACTTTTTTTAGTAGGGAGATTTTTTTTTTTATATAACTGCTTGGATCTCAGTGCTTGTTATAGGTCTGTTTAAATGGTTTATCTCATCTTGATTTAATTTAGGTAGGTCATATATGCAAGGAAGTCATCTATTTCTTTCAGATTTTCAAAGTTGGGAGAGTATATATTTTTAAAGTATGTCCTTATGATTTTCTGAATTTCATTTCTATCTCTTGTAATACTGCCTTTGTCATCTTTAATTTTATTAATTTGTGTCTCTCCTGTCTTTCTTTTGATCAGATTTGCTAAGGGTTTATCAATCTTGGTTATCCTTCCAAGGAACCAACTCTTTGTTTATTTTATTTTATTTTTTATTTTTTAAATATTTTATTTATTCATTTTCAAGCAGAGAGAGAGAGAGAGAGAGAGCATACCAGGGTCACCACCTTGTGGGTCTGGTTTATGTGGGTCCTGGGGAATTGAACCCAGGGTCTTAGGCACTGGAGGCAAGTGCCTTAACCGCTGAGCCATCTCTCCAGCGCCAACTCTTTGTTTATTGATTCTTTCGGTTTGGGTTGTTTTTTGTTTGTGTTTGTGTTTGTTTTTTGATGTAGGGTCTCGCTCTTGCCCAGGCTGACCTGGACTGTGTCATCTCAGGGTGGCCTTGAACTTATGGAGATCCTCCTACCTCTGTCTCCTCAGTGGTGGAATTAAAGGCAATATTTTCCTTTGGTTTCCATTTCCTTACTTTCCACCCTAATCTTTATTATTTCTTCCCGTCTACTGATTTTTGATTCGTCTTGTTCTTTTTCCATGACCTAAAGCATTCAGCTGTTCACTTGTGACCTTTCTGGTTTCTTAATATAGGCACTAAAGCCATAAATTCTCTTCTTAGGCTGCCTTCATTGTGTCCCAAAGGTTTTGGTATGTTGTGTTTTGATTTTCATTTGACTCTATAAATTTTTTTATTTCCTTCTTGATTTCAATGACCCATTCATCATTCAATAGTGTTCTGTTTAATTTCCATGAGTTGGGCTGGAGAGATGGCTCAGCGGTTAAG
>PVHP010053530.1:0-10738 GCA_004024765.1 Zapus hudsonius
TTAAGCACTGGAGGCAAGTGCCTTAACCGCTAAGCCATCTCTCCAGCCCTCCGCCATGTTTCTTAAGTGCATGTTCTGCTTCTTGGCAGTCACCATGGTAACAGGTAATGGAGCTTCTGTCTTGTAGCAGGTCCACACTTTCCTGGCTGAGGTTAACTAGGTCTCCTGATTTTCACCATATCTGCATGCACCCAAGCAATCAGAGCCTTTGAGTCTATATACCCCCACCCTCATTCCACCACACACTCTCTGTCGGATCAATGTCAACAGGTGCCAAGGCCAGAACACTTTTCTCAAAGAAAGAGAATTCACCTTGGATCTCACCAGAGGAAGAGTGTCTGTCTGGGGAACAGACATGCCTCAGGGATCAGAGAGAGTTCCTACAAACTACCATGATGGAAGACCAACTGTTTCTCTCTCCAAGACCCACTACTCCAGTTCTTGCTCCAGTGGGACCCTCCTTGGCTGGTGTCTCAAGGTCTGCTGAGAGTTTTGAGCTGTAACACTCAACAGGACCCCGTGGAGGCCTGCCAAGAGTCAGGGCTGTAACCTCTACCTTTGTGCCCTCTTTGTTGGTAACTTGTGGCCACCAAGAGTACATTCTCCTTTTAAGTTGTTGTAAAGCAATATGTAAACAAATCATCCTTATTTCTTCACCCTTCACTGTCTGTCCAGTTCATTCTTTGGGTGGATGAACCAGGACCCTAAAGCATCAACCATATCAGCAAGCTCCCAAGGCCTGAGAGTCTTGGGCTGCACAGGGGGAAGGATGGTGAGGAGTTTGTGGGCTCCTGCACTGACCCTCCAGTAGCCTTTACTACTCTTGTATAGATTATTTGCTCTGAATGGAAACATTCCTTCCTGGAGGGCAGAGGGAAACTCCTAAGACCCCAAAGCTAATGTAACTTACAAGGCTCAGGAAAATCAGAAAGTTAGAGATTTACAAACCTCCTCCCCAAGGTTATCAAGCAGTAAACAATTGCTGGGCAGAGCACTCTTTAGTGGAGCCGCCTGAAAGTTGAGCCAGGAGTTCCAAAGATAAAGCTTTTGCGAGTCTTTGCTTCTTCTAGATGGGCTTTCCAGTGATGCTATTATCTGTGAGTCACTCATGCACCCATCAGGAACCCCAGAAAACACATTGGCTCACCAAGATGGACTAGTATGGAATTATTTCTTTGGTCTGTCATGAGTACTCTTGTCTGGGAGGGGGGCTGTATCTCCCCAGAAATCATGCAATAACTACCCAGGAGCTACGTGATGTCTGTAAGCCCATAAGATTGGCATTAGAAGCAAGATGAAAAGCAGGTTGCATGGTCAGGAAAATTCTGCAAGGCAAAGGGCTATGTCTCCAGCCAACCATGGGAGAGAATGAAAAAAGCCATGGGAAATTCAAATTCACACTACCTGGTTAAGTTGTGATGCAGGTTTGGGTAGATTTAGGGCCTGTGGTCCATCTAATGTGAGTCATTTCTCATCGATAGCCTCTGCTACATGACTTTCATTTGTAAGCAATTCATCTTTACACACCTGACAATTAAACCCGATAATCACAAACTGTTTCAGGTATGTCTCCAAGGAACCCAGAGAAACATGGCTGGACCACTATAAAGCCAATAAGTCCAAATGCAGTACCCTACCATTTGGGGAAACTATGAAATTACTCCATAAGTCAAAGTGGGCTCATATGGATGTAATCTGCTCAGGACAACTAAGACTGAAAATCACATCCTTTCCCTCCCATAGACTAGTGGTGAGACCTTCTATAAATTACACAGCCTCTCTGAAGTTCAAGGTTCTTAACTCTGTGTCAGGAGTGGTGATGTGACTTCTGTGTCCAATGAGACAAATGAATGAAATGTCTATCTCAAAGTTGTCCGACAAAGCCAATTCTCCACTCTTCTCCAAACAGAGGTGACCTCAATTTCTCCTCTCCTGGTCAATGTTGGTTCTTGGCACATGGGTGGGACTGGCTGGTGGTGGTGGTTAAGGCACCCAGAGCCTAGAAATTCCAAAACTCTAATGAACATCATTCCTCTTGTTCATTAGTCAGGGTTCTTACAAGTCTTTTCATTTAGACCCTTCCACCTCCATCTGTGAAAAATTGCCCAAACCTACCTCACGTCCATCCTAGGGACACTCAGGTACACTGACACTAAACCAAAACCAGGAACACCATTTTCAAAGTCCTGTAAAAAGCTCTTTCTTCACTGGGATGTCCCCTCCTCTCAAGAGAGGAACCCTCATTCACAAATCTCCCCGAGTCACGATGCATACATTAACTATATTAATAAGACACTCCTACAAGAAGAGGTTTCTCTTTGGGGTTCTGTGGATAGAATGAATTCATTGCCTTCTGTCATTTCCTCCAGGGTTCACCAAGGTTTGCTTTCTGCTACTGGGTTTCCCTTCAGGTCAGTATTAACCACTAAAACAGGGCAGTAACTACAAAGGCTGGGTGCATAGGGTGGATCAGGCCTGCCTTTCAATAGCAGAGACCTCAGCTCTAGATTCTAGCTTCTTTTTTGGATACCACGAGCCATGAGTGGGTCCTTGGGCCAGCTTAGCACTGCCCCACTGTCTTACCATTTTTGGAGCTGGGTGAGATACAATGTTTTCCCATCTTCCCAGCTTTGGAAGCCAGAAGACAAGAGGAACATACAAAGTTCCTATGTTTGAGGAGGAAAGCCTGGTCAGGAGCCTCCACTCGGGTGGAGGAGCAGAGGGAGCACCCTGGAATCATTCCCTTGCACAGGAGCACCTATGGGACAGCCCCTTTCTTGGTTGAGAAGAGCTCCTACACGAATGCATGCGAGAACCTTGAGGATGAACCCACTGATCCAGCTCAAGGAACACCAGACCCCACCATGCAAGGGAGGTATTTCAGGGCAAGGTTGATAAGCATGTCATCAGGAGCCTGGTGGCAGGTGGGTGCTACCTGTTTGACCTGAGGACCAAGGACCATGCTAGGCACATCTAAAGTGTTTATTGAAAAACGACCACCACTGGGGTTGGAGGTTGGGGAGAAGGCTCAGTGGGCAAGAATCACTGATAGGGATTAGGGGTATTGTGGCCCCCATTGTAGGTAGCTACCCAGGGTTACAGGCTCAGAAAGAATACGTCTGTATGAGCTGACAGAGTCAATGAGCCCAAAGATTTTATCATAAATTCAAGAAACAGTCTGGGAACTAAAATCCAAAAATGGCTCTGACTTATGCTGATTTACCAGGATTCAGAGTCGCTATTCAAAGAAACCAAGCCTCTAACTCAGCCTGTCAGGTGCCTCCCTTCCTTTCCCTGCATACATCCAAAGTAACCATTCTTCCATCTACCTCATCAGCCTATCAAGAGACCCTCACATACACTGAAGGTAACCAATACAATCCAGCCCAACTTGATGCATAATTTATATTCCAAGAGTATCACATCATCAGCCTATCAGACACCTCTACATATATTCAAAGTAATCAATTCAATTCCAATTGACACTTACTTCCCTAAGGGTATAAAAAGTCCTGATCCAATTCACAAGGTCCCATGGGGACCTCTCCCAGCTCAAGAACTCATCTGCCTTACTTTCACTGTACTCCATTACATTCTAATAAACCTCCCCTTCTACCACATCTGCACGCACCATTCTTTAAGGCTCCTAAGACAAGAACTTGAGAGCCGCTGTTTTGGGGAGTTTAGTGAACACTGAATGTCCAGTACTCTAACTCCTAAAAGTCTCCATTGCTCTCAAAACTGGTAACAGATAAATGCTTTTGGGCTGGAGAGATGGCTTAGCGGTTAAGGCACTTGCCTCCAGTGCTAAGGCCCCGGGTTCAATTCCCCAGGACCTACATAAGCCAGATCCACAAGGTGGTGGCCATGGTGCTCTGTGTGTGTGTGTGTGTGTGTGTGTGTGTGTGTGTGTGTGTATCTCTGCTTGAAAATGAATAAATAAAATATTTTTAAAAACTGGTAACAGGAGTGAGGCAGTATAGGGTTAACAGGGCCCCCTAACAGAAACTAAAAGTGTTTATAAGGAGAAAAATGTCCTTAAGCCTATAGGAGAGAATCTGGTCTTTCGCTATCTCTTTTTTTCCTAAAGGAATCCTCACAGCCTCCATCTGGCCAGAGGCCAAAAATGTTATAAGAAGGGACTGATCTTGCCTTATCTATTCTTCCCTAAAGGAGTACCTCCTTTCCTGGACACTTGGCAAAGTGCCTGGATATCAGGTGTGAAGGCTAGACTGACTGACTCAGTTCTCATCCAGTAAATTCCCATAAAATTTCTAGTCAAGGACACCAGGAGGGCTTTTCCATTTCCAGGACCCTCTCCTGCCTTAAAGCTCTGTGTTTTCTTTTTTCCAGCTCTTAAGGTCTACAATAAAATTTTGCTAAACTTCACTGTCTGTGCTCTGTAGATTTCTTTCATAGGATTCCTAAGATGAGAACCCAGAGACCACTGACTCAGAAGTTTTGTGTGACCACAAGTATCCGGCACCCAAGTCCTGAGGCTACAGCCCAGCCAAGAGCTGAGAAAGGCCCCATGGCTCTCAGAGACACCCCAAATTCCCACATCAAGAGCACTTGCCATGCAAGCGTGAGGTCCTGAGTTCAATGTCTGGCACATGCCTACGATCCCAGTGCTTGAGAGAAGAGCAAATGGAGGGTTGCTGGGACTCACTGGCCAGCCAGTCAAAGTCTAACCAAAGAACGGTGAGCTCCAGGTTCAGAGAGACACTCTGTCTCAGGAAAATAAGGTAAAGAGAGAGAGGTAGAGAAGGGAGTCTGGTGTGTTCCTCTGGACACTGCCCATCATAAGAGCACATACATGCATATATCTGCCCCCCACACATAGCACAACACACACACACACACACACACACACACACACACACACACACAGAAAGAAAGAAAAAGGGAAAATACCCAACATCAAAGACAAGGCTTCCCATATTTTGCTTACTCTTGTGATCAAGTTGAGTCGTAGGTCTCCCCATGATCTCATCCTCTGTGGCATTCAAGTTCTGGATCAGAAAGTATGTGGTCATTTTCCCTTTGCCTTTTACTTCAATTTCACCCCTCTCAACAATTTCAAACCCTTGATTTTCCAGAGCTCTGTACAGGAAAAAAAAGCCAGATATCAAAGATCACAGAGTTGGCTACCGTGTGACACAGGAAGATAAGTCTTGGACCTGCCACTCGACAAAGGATGTAGGATCTGAGATGAGATCCAGAGCAGGAGCAGAGATGGGAGGCAGTGGGCACAGAAGGAAGCATGATGGATATGCTGAGCAGGTTGCCAAAGGCCAAGGGAGGCCATAGGAGACCCACCCAAACCCCACTGACCCAACCACCGAAGTCCCTGCAAAGCATTCCCCATAACACGGAGCCCTCTCACTTGGCCTTCATTCCCAGTACCCCAATTTTATCCAAATTCTACTCTGGAACTCCTTGTTCAAAAGATTCAGTTCAAAATCTTTCCTTTCTGGGGGGTCAGGCCTCATCCCCTATCTTCCCTTACCCCACGCTCTAATTCTACTGAGAGACCCACCTGAGCCTCACCCCTGACTCCTTTCCTTTCCTGCATCCTCTGACCCGAGGCAAGATGCTAACCTTTTTGTACCTCTGTTGTATAGCAATTCATCCTGGAGGGAGGCTTGTTAGGAAGTCCTGAATTGAAACAGATCCATGAAAACTCAGGAAGTTCCAAAGCTGCAAAAGTTCTAAGGACCTCACAACTCTCGGGAAGTTCCTACAACTTACAAGATTTCCAAAGTCAGCTCTCCAAGGATATATAAGGAGTAAGAACTGCTGGGAAAAGAGATTCTCCAAGCAACCTAGCTGCCTGCAAATCCTGTGGTGACTTCCAGCCACCTGGAAGGGTGGGCTTTTCAGTGATGCACCTGCCTTTGAGTCATCGAAGGGGAAATAGCCCCTTCCCCATACTCCTGTAACTTAACTCCAGTAAACTCACTGGTTTACTAAGCTAGATTTAGTTGTAGTCATTTCTTTGGTCTGTGGTCAGTCTATCTTGGGGTGAGCAGACATTTATTCACATCTCCCTAGGAAAAGTTTAACACTACAGCCTCATTTTTCCTCATCTATAGATACTCATGGAGATGTTCAACAGTAAATGAGTAAATATGAAAAAATTCAGAACTGACTATAACCTATTATAAATGCTAAAAAAAGTCACTGTTTTATGTATATTATCTTGCAACTTACCCTACTTTAGAAATAACTATGAATTTTCTTTATTCCTCCACTAGACCAAGAGCCAGCAAGCTTTATTTATCAAAATCCAAAGAGCATTTTAGGTTTTGTGAATCATACAATTTCTGTCACATTGACTCAACTCTACTATTTACTATGACAACAGGCATAGACAATATGTAAATAAAAGCATGGCGGTGCCCCAATAAAGCTTTATTAACAAAAATAAGCAACAGATTGTATTTGGTCTGTAGGTTTTAATTAGCTGTTCTCTGCACTAAACCATATGCTCCCAGAGAGAAAGGCTATAGTACAGTAATGGTCAGCAATGTTGTCTGGCTCGATGTCATCTGTTATTCAGTGAAGTAGGAGAAAAGCACCAGGAGTTGCTTCTACTATTCCACCCCATGTCTACTAGGCATCTGATAGTTCTGGAAGGAGGGAAAGACAAAGGAAGATATGGATAAGCAAATGGCTAACCTGAAGGCTGTGGGGCTGAGATGCACTTTATTGGGAAGCCCGTGGCTTTCCATCCTGGAGGCTGTGTTTACAGTGTCTCCAAACAAGCAGTACCGGGGCATCTTGTCTCCTACAACACCTGCTAAGACTGGTCCAGTGTGGATCCCCACTCTGATCTGTACAGAGAAAAATTCAATGAAAGGAGACCACTGATTTCTCTTGCTTTTTTTTTGCCTTTTTGCATAATTTACATAAAATGAAAATCACAGAGATTATTTATCTGTATGAGTTTTGACAAATGTATCACTATCCAAAACCAAACACAGAGCAGTTCCATTACTATGGTGGTTTGAATCAGAGGTCCCATATACACTCATGGGTTCTGAATGCTTGGTCCCCACCTGGTGGCAATTTGAGAGGTGGAGCCTTGCTGGAGGAGGTTTGTTGTTGGGGGGGGGGGGCAAGCTTAGGGGTATAGCCAGGTCCTCCTTGCCAGAGTTTGGCTCACTCTCCTGATGCTATTTTCCACCTGCTATGGCAGAGCTGATGTCCAGTCTCTGCTCATGTCATGCTTTCCCCTGCCATCATGGAGACTATAAGGCAAAATAAACCCTTTCTTTCCTCCCATCAGCTGCTTTGGGTCTGATGTTTTGCACCAGCAACAAGAAGTGTCTACAGCAGTTTGCAAAATTATCTCGCATCCATTTCCAGTTAAGTTCTGTCTATCTGTTCTGTAGCCATCTCCCCCAAATTCAAACACCCTTTCCTGGATCAGGGAGGGACGCTCATAAAACTCAGGAAGCAAATAAAACTTACAAGGTGCAGGAAACTCAGGAAGTTAGGATTTGTAGAAGCCCTCTCCAAGGTTATAAAAGCAGTAAACAAGGGCTGGAGAGAGACATTTTCAGAGGAGCTTCCTGCAAGTTGTACAGGAAGTTCCAGGGACGTTGCTTGCATGAGTCATTACTCATGCTGTGGTGGCTTTTTGATAATGGAGCTCTGCATTTGAATCACACACGCTCCTGTAAGTAAGCTCAGTAAAATAACCGGCTCACTAAGCTAGACCTGTGTGGAACTGTTTTTTAGGTGCTGCCATTGGTACTAGACCTGAGGGGAAAAGACATTCATTCAGATCTCCCTGGCAAAAGGCTTCCTTGCATGTTTAGAAGCCATCGTTGGTCTCAAAGTCATGAATCTATTGCTTGAATTCTTATCAAAAAGCTGCAAGAATCTAGCTCTTATGGTTAGATTCATGAAACATACCAGGGAAATTTTCACAGGTTAAAGTAGATTTTTTTTTTTTCTACCTATTGTGTGTAACAGAAGCATTTCCTTTGCAAAGGCTGTTTTCCCACTGAACTGATTTGGACCTTGGACATAAATCAGTTGGTCTTGACTGTGTGTCCATTACCGACTATGCACTGAGGCGTTTGCACGTGCATGTTTATGTGAGCATGGGTGAGTGCCACAGTGTGTGTGTGTGGGGGGGTCTGAGGCCAACATTCAAGTCAGCCCCCACCTTCCACCTTGGTTATTTTAAGGCAGCGTCTCTGCTTGCTATTCACCACTCCATCTGCAAGCTTGCAGGGAATTCTCATGTCTCGAATCTGGCTATAGATGCACCAGGATTACAGAAACCTACCATGGCCTTCTGGTGTGGAGTCTGGGGAGCCAAGCTCAGATACTCAGAAGAGAACAGCAAGTATTTTTCTCACTGAGTCATCTCTCCAGCCCAGGAGTTTTTCTAATATTAGCCCTTTGGGGGCCAGTACCTTGCATTTGGGAAGAAGTCTCCACCCCTCAGGGACTGGGAACTCTTGGCTTTCCTCCTCTGGCCCCAGCCTTTAGCCAAAGAACCCTGTACTCAGTGAAGGTCTCTGGTGGATGAGCACAGGTCCAAACACATACTTTTTTCTTCAGTGACCACATCTGTGTCTTTTAACTGAAACACTCATCTCTTATCTGACTCTCTCTTCTCTACTCTCTAAACTTCCTACCTTAACTTTTCATTTATTCTGCTGGTGATTTTATTCAACCAATGCCTCTGCATTTCCATGTCAAGGGCTGCGGATGTGATTTTAAAAAATTAATTAATTTACTTTTTTATGAGATAAAGAGAAAAAGAGAATGGGTGCACCAGGGCTTCCAGTCACTGCAAATGAACTCCAGATGGTTGCACCACCTTGTGCATCTGGCATTATGTGGGTCCTGGGGAATCAAACCCTGGTCCTTAGGCTTTGTAGGCAAGTGCCTTAACCCCTGAGCCATCTCTCCAGCCCAGATGCATTTTTCTGTGGTCGCTAATACCAGCTTTTACTTAGACCACTACAGTGGATACTGTAACCAGGACCTGGACTATTGGTCAGCCTCCAAATCACTGTGGTGAGGGCAAGTAGACCATATTTCAGAACCTTCTCCAAAGGAGTTATTCCTTAGAAAACCCATATTCTACCCTAGCATTCATTTTATTTTTATTTATTTATTTATTTTGGTGTGGGTATTTAGTTTGAATTTTTGGCTGACAGGGGCAGAGCAGGGATCTAATTGAACAAAGGCAGAGAGACCCCACTCTAAGCCATCTTGGTGGGTATGATGGGGGAATCTGGGCTGGCAGGAGGACATTTAGTTTTCAGTCGCTTCCTGAGAGAAAGGCGAGCAGATGTCCCTTAAACTAATGGCTGCCTGGTGGAAGGAAAGCTGTTCTGTCTCTCAGCATTGCTCCTTAAGGGAGGCCACTTCACACCTCCGCCTGAGCTCTAAGCTGTCAGGAGGCTGGATACGTTTCCCTCTGTGGGGAACATCGGCTGTCAAGAGACCTGAGCCACCTGTTGCGTGTTTGGACAAGAAAGCAGAAATTACAAATGAGCTGGCACTCAAGATGGGCCGAGCCTTTGAGGGGCACAGAGAGATGTGCTCAGCACAGTCCTGACTTAGCGACCAAGCAGGTGGACAGCATGAATATCCTGAGAGCCAGAAGCTCCTCAAATAAGAGAAGTTGAGCCTAATAATGTAATTGACAGCTCGAGTCCTCAGGAACATATGCAAGAGAAGACTCTGAAGAGATGGACAATCCACTTTTTAAAATTTTTTTTATTTATTTGAGAGAGAGAGAGAGAGAGAGAGAGAGAATGGGCACTCTAGGGCCTCCAAGCCACTGCAAATGAACTCCAGACACATGCGCCCTCTTGTGCATCTGGCTTTATATGGGCCCTGGGGAATCCAACTCTGGTCCTTCTGCATTGCAGGCAAATGCCTTAATCGCTAAGCCATCTCTTCAGCCCAATCCACTTTAAATATAGTAACATACCCAGTAATCACCTATGTGCACTAGAATTCCACTTTGGGGGGGGGGTAGATAATTAGGTCAAGCACATCTGACTTCTACCTGGATGGGCTCTCCAGTGACAGGGTTCATCACTTCTTTTGCAGAAAGTCTCATCCCCAGAGCAAAGTTGGCCACTCTTTGAGCGTGGCTTCCGACCGGAACTGGCACACCGCCCACCACCATGTAGGCATCACCTATTGTTTCCACCTGCCAGGACACAACGCACACAAACCTTATTCAATGGGCTTCCTTCAGGTACTAAACAAACTACTAAATATGGCTGTCCACTACAGTCCTTATGTTGACAACAGAGCCTTATGGGAGCTGGTGATTCTTGGCGAGGGCTCTTGAAGAGCAGGAGGTGAGAAAGAGCAAGACTAAGAGGGTTTTGCTCTGTTTTTGTGCTGGATGGAACCTATTTTCTCACACAAGCTAACCAAGCAAGTACGCTATCACTGAGTCGCTCACCCGGTCTTTTTACTTTTGATGGAAACAAATCCTTCTAGGTGTCATATGACATTTCATGCTAGACAATTGTGATCATATGACACTCCATGCTAGACAATTGTGATCATATGACACTTCATGCTAGATGATTGTGGTTATATGACACTTCAAGCTAGATAAGAGATATTGACGGGGAGGCTACTAGAAATAGAATCTAGGTAATCCAGAGTTGTGTATATTTGTTAACCTACACTGATCTCACTCTCCGATGGAGACTGTGTTTGTATTTTTCAGGATGCAGCGAGA
>PVHP010053531.1:0-10741 GCA_004024765.1 Zapus hudsonius
GACTTAATGGCTTCCTGAGTCTCTGGAATTTCCTTCCTGCACTGCCCACACAGGAAAGGATGTTTACTTCTAGCTTCTTTGAGCTTCTTTACATCCTGCCCCTTGCTGAGAGGCTGCCTTCCTGTAAACATCCTCAGAGACCCACCCAAGATAACTAAAAAGATCCAAGTTGACAACAAAACCTAACCATCACAGTGAGTAAGGCAAAATCCAGTGGATTTTCAGATTCCACGTTAATAGTGTTTTA
The DNA here is from genome assembly GCA_004024765.1 of Zapus hudsonius. NCBI lineage: Eukaryota > Metazoa > Chordata > Mammalia > Rodentia > Dipodidae > Zapus > Zapus hudsonius. The sequence continues at coordinate 248 of PVHP010053531.1, forward strand.
TTTGTTATCTGGACCAAGATATGTGGAAGAATTTTGTATAGAGCTGAGCAAAACTTGTGACATGGCAGAAAATACAGCCTGCTGACATTCTATTGTATAAAAATATTTCCTTTTTCCTGTTGAAGATGTTGATTTATTGTGTGTGCACATGTGTGTAATGTAGATGTGCACTTGGAGGTCAACCTTTTGGAGTAGTTCTTGCTGAGTGAGGCTTCAGAAAATTCTCCTTTTGTCCCTCCCTTTTCACACCATGAGCTTACAGAAGCCCACCACAGTTTCTGACTTCTATGTATAGTCTCAGGATCTGAACTAATACACAGAATATATTCATGACAACCACTTTATTACTGAACCAGCTTCTCAGCTCCACGATATACATGGCTTTTAATAAAATGGAAATTTTATTTAAATTACATTGAAAAATGTGGGAGACTTTGATAATTATATTGAAAATATTTTTAACATTAAAGTTTTACATTCAGCCAGGTATGGTGGTGGAAGCCTTTAATTCCAACATTCATGATGCAGAGGTAGAAGAGCTGTAAATCTGAGGCCAGTCTGACACTGCAGAGAGAGTTCTAGGTCATCCTTTGTTACAGTGAGAACCTATCTCAAAAAAAAAGTCTATTCATATTGTTGGCAAAACAGTCATAGGACAGAAGGTCATGAGGAATTATTGGTTGTACTATTTCTATTTTCATATTTTCTTAAGTTTTTTTCTATAGACGTTCAACAAATGTGAAACAAATAATAGGTTCCTGATAAATATATTTTCCTATGTATAAATATCTTAACTCATCATATTATCTTTTATTATTTTATTGCTTCATGGGTTTGCTTATTCCCTCTTATTAGCATTAGTAATTTTTTTAATTTTGAATTAATTTTTTTGCATGGTTATGTGTGTGATGCACATGCATGTTTGTGTGTAGATTCATGTGTGTACATCTGTGTAAAGGCTAGAAGTCAAAGTTGAGTGTCCACCTCATTTTCTACCTTATTTTTTTTGAGAAGGAGTCTCTCTACCTACAGTTTTCCAACTCTACCAGGTTGTCAAGCCTATAAGCCATAGGGATCTGTCTGATATGCTTTTTACCACTGGAATTGTGGGTGTGTGCATTTTTACAAGTGTGATTGGAATTCAGGTCCTCATGTTCATATGGCAAACACTTTACCCACCAAGCCACATCTCCTGTGCCTGAATTATTTTTTGTTAAGGATTCCTTTCTCCTCTCCTACTTAAATTTGTTACCATGTAAATTTCACATGCTGGCACAAGCTTGACAGGAATTGTGATCAGTGCTATGGTTCCTGGTGCAGAGATTCACTCATGATGCACTGGCTGCCTCTTCACATACATTCTACATTCTCCTGGGACAACCCATCATTCCTTTTTGTGGCCATTCAAAATGTTTATTGTGGTTCTTTTATGATAATTCCCTGGTATAAACCATATTTCTTTGGAAATGGTCTTTTGCTTGACAAAAGGTTGGAGTTATTTTGCTGTGTCAATATAATTTGTACCTTTCTTACACTTAAAAATCTAAGGTTAGTAGCTAAATCTAAAATTCATGTCTTTTGATATTTTCATAGTTCATTTCACTGGCATATTGAGTTTGAGAAATTTAAGGGGTGAATAAGGGAAAAGACATGAGTGTGAGTAGTAGCAGCACATGAGAAACTTCCTTGAGTGTTGCTTTGATGGGTATGAAGGCAAAGGGAGATATTTCACATCTTCAAAAGCAATGCCCTGGGGTTCACTACTCAAAAAAGTAGTGAAACTCAAAAAAGTAGAAAAAAGAGAGTTTTGGATAAAGAAGTTCAGGAACAGGGACTTATAAATCAAGATGATGTCTAACAGACTGGTGGTCTGTGGGTCAGAAAGCACATTTGGGGTCATATAACTCTGGGAACTATCTCATAATTAGCAGGTGATGGGTAAAGCTTAACATGCAAAGAAGGTAAGGGCTCTAGGTTGCTAAAGATGTCCTCCATGGGGCTAACTTAGAAAGAATTGGCAAGGAGAAGTTTGTTTTTGCTACCAGTGTTTTAAGAGCTGATGGTCTACCCATTATGAAGAATACTAACCCTCTTCAGATCTCCTCTCCTTTAACTGCCTCCCATCCAGGTTTATGACTTACACACACACACACACACACACACACACACACACACACACACACAAATTTTAATCTTGGCTTCCATATTTTGGAGAAAACATGGTATTTATCTTTTTGAGTCTGGCTGATTCCATTTTAATGATCTCTAATTACATCTATTCTCTTGTGAATGCTATGTTTTATTTATTTTTCCTTAGGGTTAATAAAATCCCATTATTTAGAGGCATCACATTTCTCTTACCCATTCACCTGGTGGTAGCCATTGATAGACATAGGTAGCCTTTCTTAGTCATCATGAATAGAGTAACAACAAACATGAATGTGCTCATATCTCTGAAGTAGTGTATTGAATCCTTTGGGAATACACCCAGGAATGGTATAACTGGGTCATATGATGGCTCTGTTTTTAGCTTTTTGAGAAACTTCCGCACTGAACTGTGCCCCAATACACTCTTCTACCAACAGTGAGACAGGTTTCTCTTGCATATCTTCACCAGATTTTCTTATTTATTTTGTTTATGATAGTCATATAATGGTTGTAAGTAGTTTTAAAAGTAATTTTGAACTAGTTTTATTTTTCATTTCCCTGATAACTTAGGATGTTGAAAATGTTTTCAAGTATTTATTGGCCATAATTGTTTCTTCTTTGGAGGACTGATTATCCCGATAATTAGCTCATTTATTGATGGGAAGGTTTGCTTTTTCGTGGGTAGGGGTTAAGTTTTACTAGTTTATGTGTTCCAGATATTAACCTTTCTGTCTGAGTGGGCAAAGATTTTCTCTCCCATACTATATTATAGACTATCTCTTCACATTGTTGTTATTTTTCTTTGCTATTCAGAAGTCTTTTAATTCATTGTCATCCCACTTGTCAATAATTGGAGATTTTTCCGATCCTTTTTGAGTCCTTTTCAGAAAGTTCTTGCATATGCCTGTATCTTGAATTGTGTTACTCAAGCGCTTTTGAAGTTTCTCATTTTACATTAACATTTTAGATCCATTTTGAATTTATTTTTACTCAGGACAAGGAATATGGAATTAATTTCATTCTTGGGCATGCTGATATCCAGTTTTTGCTGGCACCATTTGTTGGAGAGAAAGGATACAAAAAATTAACATGTAAAAATCAGTAGCTTTTCTATATAGCCATGATGACCTTTCTGAGCGAGATCAGGGAACAGCTCTGGGAGATGAGAAGACCTCTCATGCTCATGGTTTGGCAGCATTAATATTATGAAGTGGCTTTAATACAAAAAGTGATAATTAAAAAACCTCAATGAATCCCACATTAAAATCCCAATTTCATTTTTCACAGGAAACAATTCTAAAATTAAATTGAAAGCTCAAAAAAGCCTAAGTAGCCAAAACACTCCTAAACAGAAAAAATGGTGCCAGAGGCATTAAAATATCTGATCCACAATCATACTACAGAGCCATGGTGACAAAAATATCATGATATTGGAACAAAATCCGACATGCAGGCCAGTGGGAAAGAGTAAAGGACCCATCCCATAAATAAACTTCTCTTTCTATAGAGAGGTAATTGTTTTGGCAAAGACATAAAAAATATACATTGGAACATAACATGATTTTGATGATTTTACATTGATTAACATTTAAGTAGTTTCCAAGTTTCTAAATTTTTTTTTACAACTGATTCTAAAGAGAATATTCTTGTACATATCTCCATATGTAAATGTTACTACTTAGATGTACCACTTAATCAGGAATAAATTGGGTCAAAATCTTCTAATATTCAAGTATACAAGTCAGGAGTTATATTGAAATTAGATGTAATTCCTATTTGTAATATTTATCATTTTAGATTATAAATCTTACACAGACATAAATATGAATTATTCTTATCTATGATAAAATTTATTTCATCTGTCATATTTACCAAGTTTATGAACATTTTCTAAGACAGACAAATCACTAATATGGTGACAATGTAATTTGCTCCAATGTTTGGTTTTGGTACTCTGAATTGCAGTTTTGTCTTTAGAGGAACCTTGTATAAAAAACCTTGCAGGGGTATCTAGCACTGTCCCTGCTCATTTAATGATCTATTAAATACATCAGAGCAATCAGAAGAATGAGATTTTTAAAAAATGTTTTCTACTATAGCTCAAGTAATTTAAGTTATTCTCCCATGAGATGTATGTTAGGAAAAATCCTAAGTGACAGGCACCTGACACAGTAAAGATAATGATCAGTGTAATCTGATAACTTCTAATGGGAATATGTACAGAGTTTTGGAATTGCATTTCAAATCCAAATCAATCATTTCTCCAGCATTAATTATATGCAAAACACATACAGAATGTGCTTAGCCAGAACAGGTAGTTTGAAAATATTTAAACATTTTTATCTAAACAAATGTCAAAATTTTTTTGAAAATGAAAAATACTAAGTATAATAAAAGTGTGTATTTATGCTCTTGGCAGCCAAATGTGCTTTTTAATGGAATTTAAATAAATGGAATTTTTATGACCAAAAAAAGCAACAGTAAAAGCAGTGATTATGTTATTCATAGTTCATTTGCCTTCTTTGCCCGCAGACCATGTGCGGAGGAAAATGAGATCCTGGGTGAAGTCTACAATGTCATTGATTCTGAAGAAGGACTCCAAGGCCCATTGGTGTTTAATGACCCTTGCTGGCCCATGTGATGGGACCTGGTATGATCTTCAGCAATAGATGGTTCTTTGGCAATGTTAAGAAATATTATTTTGTCATGTTTTGATACAGTTGTCACTTTTATGCACTGCGTGATCTTATCTATTGGTAATGTAAAAAGAAACAGACAACTTTTCATGAAATATTACTGTTGGCTTATTGAGCACTAATTCTTTAAATTTGTTTACATCCTTAGAGTTTGATTTAGTCTATAAACAATACAAGTTTACAAAAAAACTAAGACATTAAATTTCATATGTGTAAACAGACTCACTAAATAGAAATGGTGTTGCCAATCAAGCTTGAAGTTTTTGTTATTGAATAACTCAGAATATACTCTGTATCCCATCAATAATGAGAGAATTCTCTGTCTCTTTGAAGTGCTATTAGAACCTGCATGATGAACTTTTTTTTCATGATGTTGGGGGCATTTTAGGACCACCCAACCTTATCATTTTTAATGTGTTGGTAGCAGTTAAAATATAAGAAAAAGACACACAATTTAAAAAATATTTTTTCTTTTTATTATATATCAATTATAACAGGTTATTGTCTTTATCTTCTCACCCCAGCTCTCATTACCCTGGAGGCCCTCCTCAGTGGCTTTATGGTATTCACTGTGGGGTCATCACACATAATATTTGAGTTTAAGTAAGTTTGAAAAAAAGTGTTGGCTTGAATACCACAAAAGATTTTAAGTGGAAATATTTCTGAGGATGACTTGGTGATAATATAGGAGAGAAATTGATAACCTTGTTGCATCTACATTTAGCTCCTCCTGGTCTCTATACACTTTGTTGTTGTAGATGGGCCATTATTGTAAAATGGGACAAAAGGTTATGTGCATTTTGTCAAGTCAGTGGGAACAGCGAGGTGAAAAGTGGAAAGCTGGGGGCAGTTGTTTCTTTGTGGTGATCATTGACAGTTAGCAAGTCCAGTGTCTGAAATGACATCCAGTTCAATTTTATGTAGTTTCCCTCATCTTTTTAAAATAAAAAGTGACTTCAAAAATTCCAAGAAGTGTAGGTGACTGAAACTGATACTTCAAAAGATTCCAGGTTTGATTCAATTACCTGGACAATGTGAGAGCCTACAGTCAACTAAGACCCACAGAATTCAAAGGCAAAAGTAAAATTAAGAAAAGGGAAAGAAGGAAAATAGCAATAGAAGAGAAGCTGGCATGAAATATTGAAGATGACATTTTATATTCGATTTTTATCTGTAAACTAAGCAAAAATTAAGAAGCTTATTTCAAAGTTAGTAAAAGGTACACTGCTATTAGTCACCACATGAGGATCTTTTTGTTTTGATAATGAAACATAAAGGTCAAGAATCTTGGGGGACAGAATAGGGAACGGAGAATAGAAGGCAAATGAAACAGAACAGACAAGAATTGAGTAACAGTTAATTAAATGACAGAGATCAGAGGTGGAAGTGAATCATAGCGACTGTTGAGCAACAGATCCTTTAAAAGCAAAGGAGAAAGAAAAAGCAACATATAGGAAGAAGAAGAATAATGATTCTCCACCTGGGCAAGAGTTGATCAACATTTTCTTCTGTAAATATCAGGGACAAAGTAGTTCAGGGCAATAAATAAAATAAATATATGTGATATACTGTTGAGGTTATTAAAAATGTGAACACTAACATTAGAGCTAACCCTAATCAGGGGGTGGGCTGCTTCTGCTTGCTGGGCATGGCTTACAGGCACTGCAGAGGGGTTGGAAGTGGAGCAGAGGCTAAAGAGGAAGAGGAGGCAGAGGAGCAGATCTGGCTGTCATTGGCATTTGGAGATGGAAGGTCAAGCCTGGTCAGATCATGGCTGTTCCCAGGCAGCACCACTTTTGAGACAAATCTATGAGCAAGGAAGTGATTTCCCTTTCGTACTAAGGGAAGCTATCACACGAAACTTCAAAGAAAGATTTGCAGTTACGGTTTGATGTTCTTTCTAAAATAAATTCATAATAGCTGATTGCGACTTTTTAATGACCTGAAGGAACTAAGCTACCAGACTCTCTTTCCTTCTTCATGGGAGTCCATGCACATTTTCATTCTTGCTCCCATTTTCTCTAACCTAACAACCTGCAGCAATCCTGTTCTATGGCGCACCAGCCCCTCTGTACTTAATTTGCCAATGTATTAATCACTTTAAGTCATTTTCTTGCTTCCTTCTTTAGTAATAGACATGTAACTATCCGTATAAAGCCTCTAGTGGTTATATTCAGAACCTCTAAGATGAATATTATCACTTTCAGAATCTTACTTTGTTTACTCGATTTTGTTTTAATTTGAGCTGTTATGGTCACACACAGACACCTTCAAATAGAACAAACCCTGTATGAATGTAAATAACCTTGACTCTATCAATATTATTCACTAATGTTCTCTCCAATATTCTTTTTCTTGCCAATTATTTCTCATTTAAAAATTTTCGTAGGAACTGAATTGTAGACATTATCTTTTTCACCTAATTGAGTGAATTCGGCCCATTTTAGTTCTTACTCCCAAAGCAGAGTGTTTGCACATTGCTTCGTGAATGAGGGGACCAGTGAGTAAGTTTATGGGTTAATGCTTAAAATCTCCTGTAGCAGATGCAGATGCTAAAGGCAGGTACTGTGTCTTGTTGACTTTGCAAATCATGGTAAGATGCCTGTCCTTGTCAATTTCAAATAATCCTTTTAATAAGAAAAAAATACATATATAAATATAGCTAGATATTTCTTATTTCCTTTTTTGTTTTAAAGTTTTAAAAAATCCTGTTTAGGGGCTGGGTAGATGGCTCAGTTGGAAAAACACTTGCTACCCAAGCACTAGGAAATGAATTCTATTCCCTAGCATCCATGTAAATGCTGGGTGCCAGCAGTTCCAGTGCTTACTAGGGAGGCAGATGAGAGTATCATTAGGGCATGCTGGTCACCTAGACTAGCTGAATCAGTGAGTTCTGGCTTCAGAAAGAGACCCTGTCTCCATAAATAAGGTGGAAAGCAATGGAGCATGTTAACTGATGTGGACTTCTAATGTCCTAACACACATGCACATACTTATATACTAGGCATTTGGACTCCAAATACATGCATACACACATGTACAGACACAAACAGGCATGAATGCACACTCACAAAACCTGTTCAGCAATTACTTTTTACAAACATGTAAGTTGCTCTCACTTAAAAATCAGTTCCTATTTATTTACTAGTAGTTTTGAGGAGAAAAATAAGTCGAGTCTGATATCTGTTCGACTGAGTTTTGGTATTGTACTGACATTTTCCTTGCTATACATCTATTCCTTTTGGAGTGAAAATATTTATTCTGGGTCATTTTATATTGGAAGTATGTAATTTCCCTTTTGATTTTCCAGAGATTTACCATTAAAATATTATCTAGAGCTTGGCATTTAATCCCAGCCTTTAATCCCAGCACTCAAGCAGAGGTAGAAGGACCCATATGAGTTCAAGGCCAACTACAGTGTGAGTTCCAGGTCATTCTGGACTAGAGTGAGGTCTTACCTCAGGAATTAAAAAAAAGATATTGCAATCTCAGAACAGACTTTGGGCTTTGGGCTAGCACTTTAGAATATTCATACTTTAGAGGCATTTGCAGATTAATTAAATGTCTTTTGCTTTATGAGATACCTATGAGCCTTTGAGAACCAGGTGTTTGTAAAGTTATTGTTGCAGTTACCTTCAGTTTGCTGGACAAACATGGAACCAGAAGTAGTTTATGGGAGGAAAAGGCTTATTTCAGGTGTACAGAATCCAGGGAAAATGCCATCAAAGGCAGAAGCTGTACCACTTCCATAGATGATAGCAGAGAGAGAAAATCCACTACCAGTGAGCACACACTGCTATTTACACACCCTAGATCCATCCCCAGTGACATACCTCTTCCCTAGAAGGGTACCACCCACTGGTGACTCAAGTTGTAAACTCAATCTTAATTTTAAAAAAATGCCTGAAACAAATCAGAGACTAATTGAGAGGGGGAAGAGATATGGGAGAGGGTGGGGGAGGAAATAATAATGGCTTATGATCTGTGATTATGGAAGCTATCAATAAAAAGTTTTAAAAAGTATTAGAGTCTATGGACCCATGTATTCAAACTACCACAATTATGATTTAAAAGGATGGTTTTTTTAGTGGCAAGATGATAGAAGGTTTATTTGTGATGATTAATTGAGTCATCTGATGGGATTTAGAGTCTCCATTGAACCCAACTCTGAGTAAAACCTTAATGGTCTTTCAGTGAGGTTAACTGAAAAGGGATGGCACACCTCGAATATTAACACCACCATTCTATGGGCTGTCTCCTGACTGGACAGTGTGACCAGCAGCCATACTCTTCCCTTCATGCTTTTCTTACCTTAATGAGCTGAACTCTCAAACTGTGAGATAAAATAAATCTTTTCTCCTCTAGGCTACTTCTCCGGTATTTGGCCACATGAAAGATCATTATAGTTAGAAAATTCTTTGTATGAATTTAAAGTCATATCATGCCTAAAATTGTTCTAAAATGTAGACAATATTGGAGTTTCATGTTATGTTTTCTCAAGTATGAAATTCTAATGCCAAAGATCTTGGAATAGATTTTAGTAAAATGCTAAGTATTCATTACAATCTAGAGTAAGTAAAGAGATGACTCTTTTCATTAGAGTAAGTAAAGAAAAAAAGTGTTAAGCCAATTTTACCATACCACTCTATATACTTCCCAAGAAAATAGTCTCATGTTTTGCCTTACATTTCTTTTCAGAAAATAATAATTTTGCCAAAGAAGTGTTGAATCTGCCTATGCATTATTTTCTCTATGACAGCAGAGAAGATGGATTCAAGTTGGTTACAACATGGATTTTTATAGGTAGAAGTACATGGGTCCACTCTTGGAGGTCAGTGTCTGCTTCTCTGATCTTTTTTTTTTTTATTGTCCATAATGAGTTACAACATTTAGTGGGCAAACAACGAGTTGTTATTCCCAATTCACCGCTGCCCTCCCCTCCCCCCTCCATGGGTTGTCTGGATCAGTCCTTGTGACAGGGGAACATGGATAGCCTAGTATTCAGCCAGGTTCTCCTGGCCATGCCTCTGGATTATCTCCTCCACCACGGCTCTTACAATCTTTCCGCCCCCTCTTCCGCATAGTTCCCTGAGTCGTGGTGGATGAGTATTAAGGCTGCTTTAAGGTTGTGAGCTTAGAGGTCTTTGTGTCAAAATAATTGGTTTCTGTCTCACTGGCTTATCCTGTGTTGATTTAATGGCTGTGGCTGTGGGCCCCTTGTTCATCCCGTCATTCTCTGCGGGGTTCCATTTGGATCCTCCACGATATGACTGTGGTGGCTCCTCTCTTGCCAGAATCTCAGGTATCGGCCTACAGTAGGTTGGTAGGGTTAGATGAGCCCCAGCACTCGCTGCATCCTGAAAGATACAAACACAATCTCCATCGGAGAGTGAGATCAGTGTAGGTTAACAAATATACACAATTCTGGATTACCTAGATTCTATTTTTAGCAGTCTCCCTGTCACTCGCTCCCATAGTGCATCTTGTTTTGGGAGCCCAAAAGTACGGGATCCGGTGCCTATCGCCCTGAATCCCTAGTTCCAAACAAGGGGTCCCCCTCACTGAGTGGAAAATTGGTCGAATTTGAAAGCTGTTGATTGTCTCCCCCAGGCCCAGGCTCCTGCCCATTACACCAAGTGCTCCTTTCTTG
>PVHP010053532.1:0-10752 GCA_004024765.1 Zapus hudsonius
CTCTTTGCTGTCAAAATAATGTAAACACCAGGAAAGTCGGCTAAGTCCATCACCTTCCTCTCCACCTGCCTCTAATTAGATTCTATAAAATACAACAGCTTAGGTCCCATCTCTGTTCAAACTTCCCATTGTCTCTTGGGCATTATGCTTCAGCTGTGCCTATGAACTTGAACCTTGAGGACCCTTGTTCCCTCTCCCTGCAATGTTTTTCCCCTGAGATATGCACACATGCCACAGTAGGTGGGTGGGCCTCGCCAGCAAAGGGACCTGCTGCAGTGTGTCAGGAACAAGGGAGAGGCTGTGCGTTAGGGAGCAAAGGCTATGAAATGCCAGCTCAGGCTTGCAGAGTGGGTGACAAGATACGCTCTTTATAATAAAAAATAGGATTCGGTTTGAGTGAGTCTGTGGGTGATCCTATACGCTCCTTTTTTATTTGAAACTGATAGATTCAGCTCTTTAGAAACCTTTTTAGAAATTTGCTTTATGTCCCATATGCCAAGGCTGACGCCCCTGTCCCACATGTCAAGTGGGGACTTTATTATGGTGGGTTTAGCTAATCTTTTGTAATAAACAATAGTGTACCCACTGTTCTGTCCCTTAATTCTCCCAATGGAATCTACATAGGATTCATTTTATTTTAAAAATAGTTTTATCTATTTATTTGCAAGCAGAGATACAGAGAGAGAGACGAGAGATGAGACGAGAGACAAGAGAGACAGAATATGCAGGGTCTCCAGCCACTGCAAAGGAACTCCAGTTCCCAATCATTCTGCTTTTCAAACAAGAGCCTTAACCACTGAGCCATCTCTCCAGCCCTCAGGAATCATCTTAAATGATCTCCTCCTGGAAGCCTTCCCCATTTCCTTCAAATAGCACTCTTTGGCTAAGTTCCTGTGTTCTTGTGCCTCTGAGTTGAAGTTAGCAGTTGACTCAACCCGGTTCTACTTCAGGGTTTTCCAACCTGAGGGTGGGTCCTGGGCTTCACTTACTTTGGGGGAATATAATACCACAAGTGACGACTTAATAGTTATTTGCCGAATTAATGTATTCTCCTAGAGGGATTTATGCTATTGATGGAAGGCGAGTTTTACGTATGCACAGAACAGAAGTTGCAAAAGAAATATTTGTTGATTAGATTTCCAGTGCTTAAATAATTTTCTGTTGCAAGTCACCTCTGAGAAGGCTCATTAATGGTCTGGGATATTATTTACAACATTAAAGCACTTTTCTGAAGTACATATATATTATACCATTTCCTCCTAAGTGCATGGACTCGGTGGAAAATCAACAATAAATCGATATCATCCTCAGAATTACTGGAAGAAGCATCATGTTGCCTGTTTTTCCCTGAAGATGGAGTGTCCATGTGATGAGCAAGGAAGGTTCTGGTTTTCTGTAGTGACAATTGGGGACAGCATTTGGAACATGAATTTGGATTAATCTTCGAATTCATGAAGCAGAGTTTTCAGTCTTCAGGGAGACTGAACAGGATTCCCCTTGTCTGTCTGTAATGGAGGTTTATATAGAAGAGTCCACCGGTCGGTCTGTCTGTCTGTCTGTCTGTCTGTCTGTCTGTCTGTCTCTTATGGAGGTTTGTAGAGAAGTCTTCAGTGGAATTCCTCTCCTCTTGTAGACTTGACTGAGGAAATTTTGATTTATCTAAGTTTTTTCTGTATTTTGTTGTGGTTTTGTTATTTATTACTTACTTTTTTATAGTGCTGGTGATCTGAGCTCTCCTCCCCCAACTCTAGTGACAATTTTAAATGATGAAAAGGAAGATATATTTTACTTTACCAGGTAAAAACCCCTTCATGTGAGTTGCTCAGCACTTTCTCCAGTGGCTGATGAAATTCGAATAAGAAACAGTTGTGGGAGAAAAAGTAATCATATACTATTAATAGAAATTTAAATTGTTGCAGCCTCTTTGAAGACAAAATTTGGCAGTATTTGAAATAAAAAAATGTATGTATTCGTTGCCCTTTCAATTTGGGTTCTATAAATTTATCCTAAAAATAAATCCTCATGTGTGGGCAAAGACATGAATAAATGTTGCCTATAACATCATTACTATTAGTAAAGGTTTAGAGGAAATTGAACTGGTCAAGTAATCTATGCTGTGTGTATGTATGATGTAGGGCTGGGATGATGCTAAGAAGAATTATGTAAACGTATATAATGTGCAAAATGGTCTCCAAGATATTCAAGAGGGAAAAATGAAGACAAGAATGTGTATAGCGTTCCTCTTTAAATTGTGGTAACAGAAAGGAACACACAGACAGATGGGCTTGGAAGGCAGGAAATAAGTCTGGACCAGAGGGCCTGGAGAGAGAGGCAAAGTAAGCTTTCAAATAGCCTTGGTTTATTTCAATATGATTCTTGAATAATGTCCCCCAATAGAATTTATTATAATTGAGTTTATTAAATTGTTAATTGTCTCCAGGCTTCTGGCTGGAGGAAGTGTCACTTTGGCCTAGCTTTCTGGGGACTGGCCCTTTCTAATTTGGATGCAAAATACTAGGGATACATATGCAAAAGAAAAGCCAGAACCCCAGTCTGGCAGTTCTGCATTTTTGTGAATTACAGTGTTACAGGGTGTTTGCTTGCTTGCTTCTGGAGGGGCTGTTTCTCTCTCTTCTTGCTTCTGTAAAAGGGGGCCAGCCTTTTTTCCTTAACTTCCCCTTGGTCTGTTACTTCAATAAATTCTTTCCTCCCCAAAATTGTGCCTGGTTTGGAGATTCATCCCAGTAGCATGTGGCTGACTACAGCACAAAGTAACCTTTCAAATAACATTGGCTTATTTCAATACGCTATCCAGTCCTTGCGCAAACTGTGTGACTTGGTGATATGCATGTATTAGATTAGATGCAGTCATACATTGTTTAATGACCAAGATACATTCTGAGAAATGTGTGAATTTTATTATCTGAACCCCATGAGGCGTACTTACCCAAAGTAAGATGGTTCAAGCGTCACTGTGTTAAATAATCTTCTGGAACTGACACCCCACAGTGTGTCATCTTTGACTAGAAGTCGAGACACGGCATGTGAATGTCTATCTGGTTGGATGTAAGGTTGGCCCCAAGGAAAGGGCTTTTGCATTATAACCTTGTGGGGACCTCCTGCTCATGGGCCACCTTCTGAGCAGGACCCTTGACCCCAGAGAGCAGTCTGTGTCAGGGGGAGGCCCTCCTCACTCTGCTGGACTCACACAGACATTCTATTTCCAGACACCTACAGCCACCTCCCTAGAGTAAATGTCAGGAACCTTGAAGTCCAGGAAACGGCACACTTACAAATCCCTTCTTCCCGTTGCTTCAATTTCCCAGGGGAGTTGACCAAGTGCAAAGTCCTAGGTGCCACCTAATTGGCATTCAGACTTAGTTGGTTTGGAGGTGGGGGTGAGGGACCCCCACCCTCAGAGGGTTCCAATGCAGGTGACTTGCATATATGGCTTCTGCTCCCCCACTTCCTCCTTTCATCTCTCCTTTCTTTCCTTTTTCCTTCCTGTTGAGCCGGGGGAGAGGAAGGTGTTTTTAAAACCTGCCCTTGGATTCGGAAATCATGTGATGACGATGATCTGCATTTTAACGAGACAGGAAGTCAGCTGTGAGCATCTTCATGCCTTGTGAATTGACTCGGTTGGTCTGTAGTAAATATGGAGAAAAGAAATGGAGATTGGTCAAATTCAGCTTTCCTTTTTAAAAATATTTATTTATTTATTTTTCAAGCAAAGAGATAGAGATAGGTAGAAAGAGAGAGAGAGGGAGAGAGAGAGAGAGAGAGAGAGAGAGAGAGCGCACCAGGGCCACCACCTTGTGGGTCTGGCTTATGTGGGTTCTGTGAAATTGAACAGGGGGCCTTAGGCACTGGAGGCAAGTGCCTTAACTGCTGAGCCATCTCTCCAGCCCAAATTCAGCTTTCTTAAGGGCTGAGATTATTATATGCATCTGTGTCATTGCTGCCTAATCCTTCTTGGTCTGCATATAATAAAAGATGGTAATTTGTCTCTAAGAACATAGAGGAAAGATTTGAGTTATGTGCAGCTGACCTTTGATTTTTTTTCTCAAGTGCTTTAAAATAGGAAGAGGAAGAGGAAGTACAGACGAGGAATGAAAGGAGACAAGGAGCGGGCAGGTTCGGTTCTGGAGAATTGTCTCTGGATCTGGAGTCTTCCCTAGGCACTCTGGGATATGCTGCACCTCAGATGGAATTTCTCGGTGTTGTCTCTGACCTAAGAGGGCCAGAGGAAGAAATGAAGGAATAGGTTGGGGCAATGGCTCAGTTGGTAAAGTGCTTCCTCATTAGCATGAGAGCCTGTAATTTATCTGAAATGCACTTAGGCAGGGACAGTGGAGACAGATTTCTGGGGCTCACTGCCCAGCCACCCTAAATGGTAAGCTCCAAGCAAATGCCAGACTCTGTCTTACCAAAAAACAAAAAAAGCCTTCCTGAGAAACATCACCCAAGGAGGCTGGCCTCTGGCCTCAGCAGGCCACAGGTGCACACATGTGCACACACGTGCACACACGTGCACACAGAAACATGTACACACAGTGCCTGGCATTTAGCACGAGCCCAATAAGTGGTGGGCAATTATATTAATGTGTGAACAGAATTTAGAGACAGATAATCGTGCCAAGGGTTTGTCTGTAACTTCCTTCAGCTCAGTGGACATCAAGAGATCTGAGCACCATGTTTAGACCTATCTTTAGTCAACCTTTTCTGTGACCTTGCTCAAACTAGTTAAGTCCTGGAGACTTAGTTTTCCCATTGGCAAAATGGGAAAGTTCACTTCCATTGCCGCTGAAAGTCTATGCCTCTCCACCCTCATGTTTTATTTCTAAACTATAGGCACAAAACGAAACATGGCTTCAAATTCTTTTTAATTTTTTTCCTCATCAATATCAAGCAACTACTTTTCTGTGGCAGAGCTTGGATGGAAGGAAGTCTCTGATGAATCTATGATCTGAGACAGGATGAAGGCTTCCCTTTTTGTCTCTGTTTGACTCTAACCATGGGGGCTCGCTTGCCTTTTAATTTATTTTTTTAATCTTTGACTTTGAAGTTGGTAGTCTCAGAACACATCTGTCGTCTCCAAATCACAGGGACTGTCAGATAGATGGTACGGGTCGAGGGATGGGATTTTACAGGGCTACTGGCCTCCTGTATCAACTATCAACTTTGATTTTCTAGAACAGGGAGATGGGTGGGGAAGGACTCCATTGTCCCCTTTGTACCTTGAGACCCCTGCCAGGCTGTGGTTCTGTCAGAGGGATGCCCCTCTATCTAGGCTCTCTGATTTTGCTCTTGTTTAAACCTCAGCAATGCACTCTCTCACCCAAAGTGTTCACTTCATATGGAGGTGTGCATTTGGGTCACATGCTAGCTTTAATTTGCAGGTGCCGAGATTGTTCTGGTATTCACAGCAAGTCCTTCTGTACCTCAGAATTTTGTTTAAATCTTTTGTTGCAGAATGTGTGATAAACTTTGAGCCCAGATGAAGAATAACACCATGGAGATTTATAAAGAAATGGTTCAGATTGTTTATGAATAACCCCAGGGTAAATACTACTATGGGCATATAATGTAAAGAGGTTCAATCGAGCTCCAATAAAATACATCTCTGTCTGGCTCCCAAAATTGCTTTCTGAAGATTGGAGAGGTAGGGAGATTTATTTGAGTCCCCACATTTCTGGTTATGCATGAATATGAATATGGGTTGTGAAGTTGCAGGACCCGAGTATTCATTCACCTCTCAAGCATAGGAAGAAATGGGATTCAGGGGTAAGTCGAGACCCCTCGGCTTCTGCCGCCTCCTACGAACTATTACCATATTTACTGAAAAGAAGGCATTAAGATCCTTTCAGATAATCAAGCTCATCTCATAGTTAATGTTCCTTTGTTCTCTCCTAACCTGGAGGAAGGTTAGACTGAAACAGTTTTAATGCCTGAAGGGATGAAAAACTAAGACATCAGATGCAAATGTGGGGAAAAAGTAAATTCCAGATGATTTGTTTAGATTATGTTTATGGTCTCATGCAGTTCAGTGGTGTGAGACCAGAATCTAGGAATGGACAGAGAGCCTCTTGCCTAGAAACAAACATATTTCCCTGGAACATTTTGGCACGGCTAGGTATTGCATTCATTCAGGAGGAGAAAGAATACAAAAGGCAAAGGGCTGAAGAGATGGCTCAGTGGTTAAGGCGCTTGCCTGCAAAGCCTAATGACTCAGGTTTAATTCCCCAGTGCCCACGTAAAACCAGGTGCACAGTGGCCCATGCATCTGGAACTCATCTGCAGTGGCTAGAGACACTGGCACCCCCATAGTCTCTGTCTCTCTGTCTCTTTCTCTCTGTCTCTCCCACTGCTTGCAAATAAATAAATAAAATTTTTTTACAAGTACAAAGGGCTGGAGATTGGACTTAATGAGCCAATAATACTCAAAGTGATGTGGTATGCTTAGATCAGAGTTGTATAGCATAGTGTGTCCTCTGTAATGTTGTGTGTGCGTGTTTCATGTCACACAGATTTGTAAAATTAAAGGAGATATTAGGTCCTGCTGAATATTTCATTCTAGGCAGAATGTTCAAAGCACTTAGTCTCCAGTTTACCAAGTTTAGTATCTCATAGTAATGCACTTGGCATTCTAGAGGGAACAATGATTGATCTGGTGTCTGTCTATGACTTCAAACCAGCCTTGAACCCCTTGAAGCCCAGGGTCATTCAGTACCTTCCTAGTCTATGAGTGTGTAAGTGTGTGTGTTTAGTGCAGACGTATTATGGGTAATAGTGTGCTGGACAGGGTTTAACTTGTACTCAGAGGAGAAAACAATTCCTAATTTGTAGCATTGGTGAATTTCTGGATTTCATGGCACAGGTGTTCCTAGAATGGACAATTTCAGGTCCTTAGCCTATTTCAAGTGATTTACAAAATCCTATTTATTTATTTATTTATTTATTTATTTATTTATTTTTGGTTTTATGAGGTAGGGTCTCACTCTAGACCAAGCTGATCTGTAATTCACTATGTGATCTCTGGCTGGCTTCAAACTCACAGAGATCCTCCTACCTCTGCCTCCCGAATGCTGGGATTAAAGGCATATACCAACACACCCAGTTTCCTGAAAGTTTTACCAAACTATCTTAATTTTTTTTTGCTCGTGTGTGCTCTGAATGTGTATATGTATGTAATATTTATATGGGGGCACGTGTGTGAAGGGGAGTACATCCTCACTAGTGTTCTTGTACACAGGGAGGTCAAGATTAATGTGTGATATCTTCCTCAATTTCTCTTCCACCTTATTTTTGGAGACAAGTTCTTTCACTGAATCAGAGACTCACCAGTTTGGCTCAACTAGCTAATTAGCAAGCTTTGACTTCTCTGCTTCCCTAGCACTGGGCTGTCTGGTGCATATTACCAGGGCCAGCTTTTATGTGTAAGCTGGGGAGTTGAGCTCAGGGCCTCATGCTTGCAAAGCAAGCATCTTCCCCAATGAGCCATCTCCCCAGCTTCAACAAGCTGTTCTGATGAGCAGGTTTATGCTGGCTCCAGGAATTTTCCTATAGTTTTCTGATCCTCATGTCCTTCTATGGGATGGTTTACTGGAAAGAACTTACAACCTGTACGTATAGCTGGGAGGTACTTGAGGGCTCTGGAAAAGGCTTTGGGAAATAATAGTCACTGATCTTTGAAGATCCCCTTAAGTCCTGGGTTTTGTAATCTATGCTCTGGAAGTTGTCCTAAGGCAAAGTAGATTTTAATTGTACGTGCTGAACTCTTTTAAGATGGTTATGAAAATTCCTTATGATGTTGATATTTCCTATAATTCTGGCATGGTTGAACTGGAATGACTTTCTTCTAGAGAATTCTGCATAATATTAAAAAGTGGTGTTTGGAAACGTAGTTGCTTTAGCCATCCCAGAGGGTAATACCTAGGGATATCCTTGCTCTTTTAACATGGATCCATTGTCTGACCAGACATTTGGAAATCAAAATCTTTGCACTGGGTCAAATACTCCAAATAGAGGAAACCTTTTTGTTCAGGAGAAGGAGGTTGCTTCTCATCCAGGGAAAAGCAGTATCACAGATTGTGATAAGGGCTGGTTTGAATTAGACAGATGTGCTCAAATCCAAGCTCAGTCACTTATTTGATGTACAGTCATGGGCACATTTCCTTTAGTCTTTCAACTTAGTTTTTCTCATCTGTCAAGTGGAGGCAGTTAGGGTCATTACTTCAGAGGTGGGGGGAATGAGGAGACAAAAATTGGCTAGGCAGCTGAGGGTTACAGACCCTTCCTACCAGGTGAACAACCTTTTTCTCTTGGCTTGGGGCAGTGTCGCAGTCAGCCACACGCTGGTGGGATGAATCTCTAAACCAGGCACAGTTTATCGGAGGAAATGATTTATTCAAGCTACAGATCC
Source organism: Zapus hudsonius (assembly GCA_004024765.1). Taxonomy (NCBI): domain Eukaryota; kingdom Metazoa; phylum Chordata; class Mammalia; order Rodentia; family Dipodidae; genus Zapus; species Zapus hudsonius. The sequence goes on from PVHP010053532.1 coordinate 8,423, forward strand.
AGGGGAAGTCCCATTAAAATGGAAAGAAGCTATTCCTCTTTCACAGGTCAAAACAGAGAGGCACCAACACCACACACGCAACAGCAAACAGGCAGGAGGGCCAAAGAGAATTTCTTCTCCTTTATATAGGCTTAGGGTGGGGTCTTGCAACCCTATCCCAGACTTAATGGCTTTCTGAGTCTCTGGAATTTCCTTCCTGCACTGCCCACACAGGAAAGGATGTTTACTTCTAGCTTCTTTGAGCTTCTTTACATCCTGCCCCTTGCTGAGAGGCTGCCTTCCTGTAAACATCCTGAGAAACCCACCCAAGATTACTTGAAAGGTCAAGTTGACATCAAAACTTAACCATCACAGGCAGGAAATGTCCTTGAGCCTATAAAGGGTGTGGATCTTATTTATTTATTTATTTATTTATTTATTTATTTATTTATTTATTTTTACTGATGTTTATCCCCTATCCCTATAAGTTATAACCTAGGCATTAAGACATTTTAATGCTTTCCAGTGGGTATGGAGAGATGGCTTAGCAGTTAAAGATGCTTCCTTGCCAAACCTAACGGCCCAGGTTTGATTTCCCCAGTACCCATTTAAGGTCAGATGCACAAAGTGGAGCATGCATCTGGAGCTCATTTGCAGTGGCTGGAGGCCCTGGCACATGCCTGGAATCTCAATCTCTCTCTAACTCTCCCACCCATGAACTCTGGCATCAGGATATAATTAAAAGGACTATGTTCTAAACACATGGCATAGGATCTAGTTTTTCCTCATCTCTTCTTCCCTAAAGGAGTTCCCCTTCCCTAGGAATCTGGCAGAAAGACATAACACCTGGTGTGAGAACTGGGCAAGGCAGCTCAGCCTCATCCAGTAAATTCCCATGAAAACCCCCATGGGGATCTTGAAGAGGAGTTTCCCATTTCCTAGAACCCCCTTCTATCTGCCCTATTTCTTTCTCTTAAACGCTAACGAAGTCTGGCTAAACTTCACCCTCTGTGGTCTGCGGGTTTCATTTGTTAAATTCATATGACAAGAACCTGGAGGCCACTGACTCGGCGGAAGTTTTGTGGGACCATGAAAGTCCAGCACCCTAACTCCTGAGTTACAGCCTAGCCAAGAGTTGAGCAAAGCCCCGTGGCTCTCAAAGAAACCCCACATTCCTATGCCCAGATGCGGATGACCCAGAACCCCTCCCATCTCTCTTTCTGTCTTTCTAAATCCCACTGACAGATTCTGGTCAGAATCACCTCCTGGCCAGGTTCTACAGAGCCAGTTGGACTCACCTGTCAAAAACACCCCCCTCCACAGAGACCAGCTGAGATCTTAATCGCCTAACAGTGAACCCCTAGCAACTCCACTGAGAAGACCCTCGTGAAAAGAGGGGCAGGGGAAACACAGGAGAAGACTAAAACTTTTATTTAAAACATAAGTAAATAAATTTAAAAGGAAAAATGCATTTCGACGGGATGAATTCGTAAGGCAATGGTTTTGATAGACTAATAGATTAATATATGTTCATGCTGATAAATCCTTCCCTCCTTGGTATAGTGTTCTTGTGTTCAGTTCATTATAGATATTTTCTTCATCTAATCATTTGCTTAGATAGGAATTGCCTTAGTTTCAATGAGTTGGAGGCAGTTGAAGGAAGGTTAATTAATTTTGTTATCGGAAAAGTAAAATGATGGTATTGCCCTCCTGCCAGGCTTGTTAAGAAGAGTGGAGAGATAGTAAGTGTGAAGCTGCCTCATGGCTGCCAGGAAGGGGGTTGTTCCCCTTGGGGAGGCTTTGGGGTAACCTAAGGGGAGCTCAGGAGGAGGGGCTGGGCTCACCTCTCATCTCCACTGCCTGTCAGCGCTGGTGTGTTCCCTGAGTTGCTTAGTCTCTTGAAATGTAGCTATTTTTGCCAGGGGGTAGGGGGGCAGTTAAAGGAAACCATGTATTTAATCATCACTGCTTTAAGGTGCTTATCATTTCTTCTGGCATATGGTAAACACCTTTGCCCAGAATAAAATGGAAAGTGTGTGTGTATAAAGAGAAAGAAAGAGAGGGAGGGAGAGGGGAAGGGAGGGCAGGGGAGGATGGGAGGGGAGGGGAAGAGAGAAGAGAGGAGAAGAGAGGAGAGGAGAGGGGAGGGGAGGACGCAGTTTATCCTATTAGAAATGTGGAATTTTAGCCCCCAGACCAGACCTAGAGAAACAGCACCTGCATTTTAACAAGATCCCTGGGACTGGGAGGATGCCTGGGTGGATAAGATAAAACCTGAGGGTCAGAGTTTAGATTCCTAGCACCCATGTTTTTTAAAGCCTGAAGCAGTAGCATGAGTCTGTAATCCCAGC
>PVHP010053533.1:0-10671 GCA_004024765.1 Zapus hudsonius
TACGTGTCCACCAAACTACCCTCTGCCCGTATATGAAGGCTACTCTCACTTCCGGTTAGAGAAACTTCTCTTTTAGATGGTGGTGACCACTGGGGTGACTCAAAAGTCACCGTAAGTACTGAGGTCACAGTGGAGTGTTCAGCACTACATCAGACATCTCCATAATATTCTCCAAGGCTCAGGAACACTTTTGGAAGAGGTGGTGGAAAGAATGTAAGAGCCAAAGGAAGGAGAGGAGTGCTTACAATACTGTCTTCAAGACACAAAGTGCTTAAGGACCAGGTTTGATTCCCCAGTACCCATGCTAAGTCAGATGCACAAAGCAGAACAAGCATCTGGAGTTTGTTAGCAGTGGCTGGAGGCCCTGGCACACCCAGTCTCTCATTCTCTGTCTGTCTATATCTCTTTGCTTCCAAATAAATAAAATATATATATATTTTTTTAATTAAAGAGACTAGCCTGTCCTGGTGCTGTACACCTTTAATTCCAGCAAGGGGGAAGCAGAGGTAGGAGGCTCACTGTGAGTTTGAGGCCAGCCTGTGACTACAGAGTGAATTCCAGGTCAGCCTGAGCTAGAGTGAGACCCTACCTTAAAAAAAAAAACCATAAAAAGAGCTGGGCGTGGTGGCGCACCCCTTTAATCCCAGCACTCGGGAGGCAAAGGTAGGAGGATCACCATGAGTTCAAGGCCACCTTGAGACTACATAGTGAATTCCAGGTCAGCCTGGGCTAGAGTGAAGACCCTACCCTCGAAAAACAATAAAAAAAAATTCTTTAAAAAAGAGACTATTTGGAAAGAGAGAAGGGATTCAGTGGTGGGGAAACTTGGGAGGGAGGAAAGAAGAGTGGTAGGAGGGGATTATGATCAAGGTATATTGCCAATATTTATGGAAGTTATCAATAAAAAGTTTAGAAAAAAGCAGAGGCTCTACATATTTGCAGACTCATGTTCTCAGAGGAATTATTCACAATAGCTAATACATAGAAGCACCCCAACTGTCTACTGGCAAATTTTACACAAGAAAAACATGGTATGTACATACAATGTAAGATTATTTGACCTTTAAAAAGGGAACTCTGGGCTGGGCACAGTGGTGCACACCTTTAATCACAGCACTCAGAAGGCAGAGGTAGGAGATCTCCATGAGTTTGAGGCCAGCCTGAACTGCATAGTGAATTCCAGGTCAGACTGGGCTAGAAGCAAAACCCTACCATGAAAAAACGAAACAGGGCTGGAAGATGGCTTAGCAATTATGGTGTTTGCCTGCAAACCAGAAAGACTGGAGTTTGATTCCCCAGTCGTCCCACATAAAGCCAGATGCACATAGTGGCTCATGTGTCTGGAGCTCCATTTGCAGTGGCTGGAGGTCCTGGTGCACCCATTCTCCCTCTCTGTCTGCCTCTTCATCTCTTTCTTTCTCTCACATAAACAAATAAAATCTTTTTTGGTTTTTTGAGATAGGGTTTCGCTCTATAGTCTCAGGGTGGCCTTGAACTCATGGTGAGACTCTCCTCTGCCTCCTGAGTGCTGGGATTAAAGGCGTGCGCCACCACGCCTGGCAATAAAATCTTTCTCTCTCAAATAAACAAATAAAATTTAGCCGGGCATGGTGGCGCATGCCTTTAATCCCAGCACTTGGGAGGCAGAGGTAGGAGAATCGCTGTGAGTTCGAGGCCAGCCTGAGAATCCAGTGAATTCCAGGTCAGCCTGAGCTAGAGTGAGACCCTACCTCAAAAAACCAAAAAATAATAATAATAATATAATAAAATAAAATATAAAACAAAGCTCAGCTTTCATTTCACTATTTATGGGTTTTTTTTTTGGGGGGGGGCGGGATTATTTTCGAGGTAGGGTCTTACACTAGCCCAGGCTGACCTTGAACTCACTCTGTAGTCCCAGGGCTCGCCTCGACCTCACACTGATCCTCCGGAGTACTGGGATTATAGATATGGGCACCGTACCCAGCTGTTTGAGTGTGTGTATCAATGCACATATGCCATGGTGCAGGTGTGGAGGTCAGAGGACAGCCTGGAGGCGTCTGTGCTCCACTTTCTGTGAGACAGCAGGGTCTCTTGCCATTGCATATCAGTCTGACCTGTGAACTTCAGATTTTTCTGGTTCTGCCTTCCATCATCATAGATGCACTAGGGTGAGACACAGGCACCCTTAACGCCTGGCTGCAAATCCAACCAGGAACAAGCAATAGGATACACAAGCAAGCACTTTTAACCTGAGCCATCTCCCCATTCCTCATGGTTTCACCTGGCTGGGCTTGATTCCCTAGTGCTCACACAAAACTAGACACACAAAGTGGTGTGTATATCTGGAGCTTACTTGCAGTACCAAAAGACCCTGGTGCACCTATATACATTCTCGCGCCTCTCAAATAATAACCAAATAGGATCACAAGGGGCTGGGGGTTATACCTCAGTGGTAGTATGCTTGTCTAGCATGCATGACATCCTAGGTTCCATCCCTAGCACTCCTGTCCTCAAAAATAAAAGGGGGGAGGGTAGGTGGGGACTCACCCAATAAGTCTGAAACTTGGTCCTGTGTGTGTTTATGGGTAGCTATGTGCCATAGCGTGCAGGCAGAGGTTACAGGACAGCCTCTCCCTTCTTCCAGACAGGCTCTCCTGTTAGGGAAGCCAGTCTAGCTGGCCTATGAGCATCCAGGTTTTCCTGGCTCTGCTGCCTCTCATTGGATTAGAGATGCATGCTTCATTCTGCCTTGAAACTCAATGATGCGAGCTGAGCCATGTCCCCAGACCTGAAACTTTATTTTATAAAACAACTATTAAAATCTTCTGAATATTCTTTTAAAAATATATTTATTTGAGAGAGAAATACACAGAGAAAGAAGAAGAGGGTGAATATGGGCGTACCAGGGCCTCCTGCCACTGCAAATGAACTCTGGACGGATGCACCACTTTGTGCATCTGGCATTATGTGGGTACTGGGAAATTGAACCTGGGCCATCAGGCTTTACAAGCATGTGTCTTTAACTCTGTCTCCAAATATTTTTTTTCCAAATTTTTTTTTATTTTGCCAACAGAGACAGAGAAAAGAGAGTCAGACAGAATGGGCAACCCAGGGCCTCCCTCCACTGCAAACAAACTCAAGATTCAAGTGGCCCTTTATGCATCTGGTTTGGTGTGAGTACTGGGGAAATCAAACCTGGATTGTTAGGCTTTGCAGGCAAGTGCCTTAACTGCTGAGTCATCTCTCTAGCCCACCCCCCAATTTTTTTTTAAAGAAGAGAGACATCTTCCTCTGGCCTCCACACACATGTACCTGGGGTACATGCATACCCCACGTACATAAACATGATATTCATACACAGATACATGACATATATATTGTATATACACAATCCCCCCCAAAGTAAGATTTTTAAATTTTTTTTGTTTTGTCATGTTTTTCGGAGGTAGGATCTCATTCTAACCCAGGCTGACCTGGAATTCAATATGTAGTCTCAGGGTGGCCCCCAACTCCTGGTGATCCTCCTACTTCTGCCTCCCAAGTGACTAGTTTTTAATTGACAAAAAAAAAAAGAGGCTACTAGTCAGACATGGTGGTGCACACCTTTAATACCAGCACTGGGGAGGCAGAGGTAGGAGGATCGCCGTGAGTTCAAGGCCACCCTGAGACTACATAGTGATTCCAGGTCAGCCTGGGCTAGAGTGAGACCCTACCTCGAAAAACCAAATATAAATAAATAAATGATAGGAATTACGCTGATTGTATTTGAAAGTAAGCGCCTTCAACCTCGGCTCCATCTCTGCAGCTCAAAGATGAAAGTATCTGGAGTTGAGGACAGGCCTGTCTGAGAACATACAAGCTGAGAAGTCCAGGCCTGAATGGTAAAATGAGCCAATGAGGTGAAGAGCTAGGGAAGAGGGTTCCAGGAGAGCTAAAGCAGAAGAAGCTGACTGGAGGCACTGAAAAGCAGCAAGACCATGCATGAGGCGTCAGGGAAGATGATGGAGCCAGTTGAGGCAGGTGCCAGGCTTGGCAAACTCCTTTTCTGTCTAGACCCCTAGGCTGTCAGTGGAGAAAACGGGGAGAAGAGTGTGGAGGTGTGGGGAGTCTTCCAGAGGACAGACAGTAGGAAGATGCTCACACAGTGCTCTGACCCTGGTGGCAGCAGTGGCAAGAGAGAAGTGAACAAGTTCTAACTGTCAGAGAAGAACTGGACTTGCAGAGGGAATGGCTGCAAGAACATTCGAAGTTTGGAGATTGAACAAGCAGGTTAGCGGCGGCCTGGCTTCGCAGGGCCTGCGCCTCAGGAAACAGATTTGCACTTAGGAGTCCATTGTTAGCTCACGGTGATGTGATGGTACAATGCGGCTCAGGGTGGCTGCTTCCACAGAAAAGAAACAGAACAAGCAAACAGAGTCCTCTGAGCAGAGTCGGGGCCCAAGACAGAGAGAAGCCCTAAGGGACTACAAGGGGGCACCTTTACACTCAGGTCTGGGAATTCCTCTTCCTAGTTACCATATTCTCAAAGGAATGTGGAGAGGACCACCAGACAGAGGCTAGACCTATGGTCAACCCCACAATCCCAAAGAAGGAAGCCATGAAAGAACACCCTGACTTCACTCTCCTCCGACCTGTGATTTCCCACCCACACTGCACATGAGCTGCCCTCCTGGGCCTGAGGAACAGGAAGGGGACAGCCAGCGCATGAACTCTGAAGCAAAGAGGACTTCCTGCACTCATGCTGTCACAGCAGGACTGCTGACAGGAAAACCCAAGTTACCTGACAGATACATCCAGGTCCTCTTTCTCCATTTTTCTTTCACCCTCCTCTCTATTGGTCAGCTCCATATCAGTATCTTCCACTGTCTTTTTCTCCCCATTTTGGAAGTACTGTTGAAGAGCAGTGTACAGCTTAAACACTTGACTGAAAGAAAGCTTGCTGTAGGCCAAGATCATGTGACGCAGAAATAAACCTACAAAATAAGACCACAGACAAGGAGAAAGCATTAGCTAACACCCAGCTACACAATGACAAAGACTGTGTGGCTCAAGTCTTCCTTCAGAAGACTCAAGGGCACTTGTTGGTGCCGTCCCTCCTCCGGAACTTTCTTCCCACATGTTTTGCAAAGCTGGTCTCTCTTTATTGGGGCTCAGTCCTCTCCTATCCCACCCCCCCATCTCTATCACCCTGATCAGGCCTCTATTTTCCTTAAGGCTGCTCTAACTCTCTGAAACTATGTGTTGATTTACTTTCTACAGCCTGCCTCCCCTCTCCCAACAGGACATAATCACCATTAAAAGGAAAGTCCATGTCTACCTTGTACATCCAGAGCATGACACTTGGGCAATCAATGAATAACTTGTGCTGAGTAGCATAAAAAATATCATGCAAAAGAGGGGAGCCGGGCATGGTGGTGCACGCCTTTAATCCCAGCACTCAGAAGGCAGAGAGGTAGGAGGATCACTGTGAGTTCAAGGCCACCCTGAGACTACATAAATTCTAGGTCAGCCTGAGCTAGAGCAAGACCCTCCCTCAATAAACAGAAACAAATTAAAAAAAAAAAAAAAAAAGAAATATCATGTACACTTTCACTTTGTACACTAAAACAATAGTGTATTTTGACTTACCTCTCTTCCTAAGCTTGGCTGGTGACCCTCACTTACAGTGGCACAATACGGGCAAGTGATCCGGAGGACTGTGAAAAGAGCTGGGAAACCCTAAACACCCCAGGACCAGGCTCAGACTGACTATTGCAGACGAAACAGAGGGTGCCTCTCCACAAGTCAAGGACTGTTCAACAGACCTCAAGATTGTAAGGCAGCACATACAAACTACAACACATCCAATATCCCTACACTGTTTATTCACACAGGTAATGATAGAGAAGTCACTCAGCAAGCTGCTCACTTCAACGGAAAGACTCTCTGCTCTTCTTAGACAAGTTCCATACCTACTACACTTGTTTTGTGAACCTCTGGTTCAGTTCCAGAAAAAGAATCTGAAAGGTCATCAAAAAATTGTTCCATATCCTTCAATTCGCCTTCAGCCATCAGTTTGATTCTGAATGAGAAAATTGAGGTGCACATTTTAGGAAGGCCCTTTCAACATCTTCCCACGTTTCATATTCCTGAGTTATCAACAGTACTTCTGCTTTTAAGGTTGTTTCGAGACTTAGAAAAGAACTGGTATACAAAACGAGCTTCATAATCTAAAATGTCACTATCATAAAAAATAAATAAAATGTCACTATCATATTTCTGAAAAATATCATACAATACTGTTTTCCTGATCATAAGAATCATATCAGCCCATAAAACAGAATTATCTCCAACAACTAAAAAGAATTAAGTAGATCCATATAAAATAACTTTTGGTTAAAAAAAAGATGCAAAACAGCATGTCTAATATTATCCATTAAAAGATTAAATAGAGGTACTTAGAAATAAATAGAACTTTTTAAAAGACTTGCCACCGCCTTTTGTAACTTTCATCCACCTTTACACCTTTCCATTGGTCAGAAGAAAATGAAGCTTACCTGATCTGTACTGAATTTGCCAGCTGAGGACATGATTCTTCAATTAACTTGTACAGTTTTGACAGTGTAATATCTGGGCCCTGTATAAAGGAGAGATAGGAAGGTTACATATGAATGTGAAAGAGCTAGAGACTGATAGAGAACTACACATTAATTAAGCAACTTCTACCTTAACTATCATTCCAGACACGAACTAAGCAATCAAGATTTTTCTATGTACCTAAAACATTCACACACACTACACATCTGCACGTTGTTGTACGTGTATAGTGGATGCAATGATATAAAGTAGAGGAAAAGAATACAAATATCACAGACAGGTGTGGTGGTAAAGTGCTTGCCCAGAACACTGCATGGCAAGCACTTTACCACCAGAACCGTCTCCCCAACCCCTTCTCTTGCTTTAGTTAGAACTTTTAGGAAATACACATTTATAAAAATAGTACTGTGGATAAGACTGGGAGCTACAAGTTAAAGAAGCACCTCCCCTTAGTTAACTGGCAAGCCCCGTAAGCCCTCCCCTCCCCAGCAAATATAGGTAATGGAGTTTTAGGTTTTTGTGGTGGGTGGTGGAAGAAAACAGATGTCAACCACAAAATTAGGAAAATAAATGGAAAAAAATTTCACGAATGATATAGAGGAAAGCACATTAAAATGAAAATGCTATCATTTCTATTACCATTCACACACTTTAGAGAGAAAGCCAAGGCCCAAGTGACAGCTAGTAGTAGCGGAGCTGGGTCTTAAAATAATGAGGGCTGGAGAAATGGCTCAGCGGTTAAGGTGCTTGCCTCCAGTACCTAGGGCCCGGAGTTCAATTCCCCAGTACCCACGTAAACCAAGCTACACATGGCAATGGCCCTGATGATGCACTGTCTCTATCTCTCTCTGCTGAAAATGAATAAAATATCTTAAAAAATAAAATACCGACAGCTAAAATGCTTACCACACACAGGTGTTCCAGGAACTGTTACATGTCCCCTGAGGCAAGGAGTCTATGGTTGATCATCCCCTTGTCTCCAAAGCTCTGGCTGTGTGTCCCCTCGCTTTACAGAGAGGAGCTCGGAAACCACCCACGCTGCCCCAGTCACTCAGATAACACGAAAGCCAGAAGCGAACCTAAAAGATTTGGAAACGACCTGGCCTATCCTTAAGCGCTCCGTAACTATTAGCTGGCGGTGTTAACAATCTCTTAAAAAATTTTACCAAGCAATGAGGAGGCAGAGGTAGGAGGATCACCACGAGTTCGAGGCCACCCTGAGACTATATAGTGAATTCCAGGTCAGCCTGACCTAGAGTGAAAACCTACCTCGAAAAACAAAATTTTTTCCCACTTATTTAATTTGCAAACAAAGACAGAGAATACGAGACTGAATGGCGCGCCAGGACCTCCAGCAGCTGCAAAAGAACTGCACATGCATGCACCACTTTGTGCATCTGGCTCAACGTGGGTACTGGGGACTCGAGCTCGGGTCCTGCTTTGCAAGCAAACCCCTTAGCCGCTAAGACATCTCCCCACCCCCTTAACCCTATTTTATTTATGTCGTTTGCAAGCAGAGAGACGGATGGAGGAAGAGGGAGAGTGGAGGCGCACGCCAGGGTCTCCAGCCGCTGCAAACGAACGGCAGGTGCATGCACGCCACTTGGCGCGTCCGGCTTTACGTGGGTGCCGGGGACTCGAACCCGGGTGGTCGCGCTCTGCGGACAGGCTACCTGCAGCAGCGGCAGCAGCAGCTGGTTGAGCCGGCGGCGCTCGAGCAGGCTCACGGCGCCGTCGCCCGTGCGGCCCATCTCGTTGAGCAGCACCAGCACGGCGATCTTGTACGGCGTCACCCAGTCCTTGATGCCGAACACGCTGGCGTGCACCACCCCGTTGGTCATCATGGGATTGAAGTACAGGCTCTCGTGGACGCTGGCCATGGCGGAGGACCGCCACGCGCCGCGCCCACGAGCAGCCTCACGGCATCGCTGCGGCCGCCCGACGCTCCCGCCCGCCCGCCATGGATCCGCCCGCGCGCCGGCCCGCGCGGAGGGAGAGGGGCCCCTTTATCCCGGCATGCCTCGCGCCGAGGAAGCGTGAAAGCCAATCAAAACGCCCAGAAGCGTCAGGGGCGGGGCCAAAGCGGCGCTCTGGAGGATCCCTTCCCCCCAGAAACGGCGGCTGAAGGTGAGAAGGTTCCGAGGCGACGTGGACCGGAAATAACGGACCTGTTATCCCCGCGCTCGCGAGGGCTGAGGCGGAAAGATGGAGGATCAGGGGTTCAAGGCCAGGCTGGGCCACGTCATGAGACGAAGGCTCGCCTGGGGTGCACGAGACCCCGATGCAGAAAGGGTCGGAGGGGCTGAAGAGATGGCTTAGCGGTCAAGGCGTTTGCCTGCAATGCAGAAGGACCCGAGTTGGAGTCCCCCCGTTAAGCCAGCGGCACAAAGTGGTGCGCATGCGCAGTCCGGCTGCTGGCGCCCTGGCGAGCCATTCAGTCTCGTATTCTCTGTCTTTGTTTGCAAATTACAGGTAAAGCCAGATGCTCAGGAGGGCGCGTGTGTCTGGAGCTCGTTTGCAGTGGCTGGAGGCCCTGTTGTGCTCTCTCTCTCTCGCGCTCTCTCTCTCTCAAATAAATAAATAAAATATTAAATAAAAAAAAGAACCGGTGCACGCCTTTAATCCCAGCACTCGGGAGGCAGAGGTAGGAGGATGGCCGTGTTCGAGACCAGCCTCAGAGCGAGACCCTACTTCGAAAAGCCAAAAAAAAGAAAGAAAAATCAGAATCTCCAGGTTCTTGAAACTACCTGTAAGGGCAACCTAAAATGGGTTAACAATGAAGGTCCTCTGCAGTGCTAAAATCCTATATGACTCATTGCTTTTTTAAAATATTTTATTTATTCATTAGAGAGAGAGAGAGAGAGAGAGAGAGAGAGAGAGAGAGAATGAATATGGGCGCACTAGGGCCTCCAAGCCACTGCAAAAGAACTCCAGACACAAGCGCCCTCTTGTGCACCTGGCTGTATATGGGCACTGGGGAATCGAACTTTGGTCCTTCTGCATTGCAGGCAAATAAATGCCTTAATCACTAAGCCATCTCTTCAGCCCATCATTGTTTTTTTTTTATTGTTATTATTATTCTCAAATGAGAGGCAGAGAGAGAGAAAGAGAGAGAATGTGGGTACTGGGGAATGGAACCCGGGTCGCCCAGATCTTGAGGCTTTGCAGGCAAGAGCCTTAACCCTCTAATCCCTCATTACTGATTTCTTTTTTTCTTAAATATTTTATTTATTCCTTTTCAAGCAGAGAGAGAGAGAGAGCACCAGGGCCACACCTTGTGGGTCTGGCTTATATGGGTCCTGGGGAATTGAACCCCATGCCTTAGGCACTGGAGGCAAGTGCCTTAACTGCTGAGCCATTTCTCCAGCCCCTGATTTTTTTAAAAATTTTACTTATTTATGTAGTTCCAAGGGGAGAGAGAAAGAGATAATGGGCATGCCAGTGCTTCTAGAGACTCCAAATGAACTCCAGACACAAATACCACTTGTGCATCTGGCTTTACATGAGTACTGGGGAATTGAACCTGGGCCATCAGGCTTTGCAAGCAAGCACCTTAACCACTGAATAATCACTCCAGATCAAATCTGTTTGTGTGTTTTGGGTTCTTTGTTTATTTGGGTTTTGTTTTTGTTGTTATTGTTTTTGTTTTTTCAGGTAGGGTGTCACATTAACCCAGGCTGACCTGGAACTCAAACTATAGTTGCAGGCTGGCCTTGAACCTGAAGCAGTCCTCTTACCTCTGGTTCCAGAGTGCTGGCATTAAAGGCATGCACCACCATCCCCAGCTTTCATTTCTTTTTATTCTACATAATATTCCACAGAGTGGCCCATCATTTTTTTGTTTTGTTTTTTCGAGGTAGGGTCTCTCTTCCCTCTAGGCCAGGCTGACCTGGAATTCACTATGTCGTCTCAGGGTGGCCTCGAACTCACGGTGTGCATTCACCTTTTTTCATACAGGGTCTCTCATGCTGTTTTTGCTGCTCAGAAGGCCAGTCTAGCTGGACCCTCAAGCTCTCAGGCTCTCCTGGCTCTGCCTCCCATTGCTGGGGTTACATGCTCATGCTTATTTTGCAAGCAAGAACCTTTAACCAGGGAGCCGCCTCTCCAGCCCCC
>PVHP010053534.1:0-10739 GCA_004024765.1 Zapus hudsonius
GGTGGGGGAGATGGTCCAGAGGCATAGCACCCATCAGTAACAACTGACTTGGGCCAGGAAGACCGGGATGAGTACTAAGATATACAGGATCCCTTGCCACAAGGACTAATACAGACAGCCCACGAAGGAGGATATACAACTGATCAGGGATGGGGAGGGGGGGAATTGGGGAAGTCGGGATAACAACGCATGGTTTGCCTACTAAATAATGTAACTCATTATGGACAATAAATATTAAATAAAAAAAGATGAAATTAATTTAATATGTATTTAACTGTATATTAAAAATACTGTCATTTAATATCTCAGTATTAAAAGCATGAATGAAATATTTTGCACCTTTTTCATATCAGGTTTATAGCATCTGGAGCATATTGTGGTCTTCCAATTGATCTCAACTCAAACTAGCAATATTTTAAGTGTCCAATGTCTGTATGTGCCTGTTACTCATATAGATAAGAATTCCTTGAATTTTCCTTTATTGTGCTGAGGGATTCATTATAAGAAAATGAATAAGGAAGACTTGTACTTGTTTGCTTGTTCTTAGTATTTGTAGAGCTGTGTATACATTTAGATTCATGCTTATGATCTGATCATTAGGCAGAAATATTCGTTTCCAGATTGCCAAACTCTCTGTTGATCAATACATTTGCATTATACTCAGTACATTGTCAACACATTAATGCCAGTTTGATTTTAATATATTTATTGATTTCAAAACATTGGATTTTAAAATATTAAGTGAATGGGACTCACTGTTTTTGAGTTCAGTGAAAAATAAAAATAATATTATAAACTTCAATGTCCTTTCCACCATGACATTAATTTTTTTCTGAAATGAACTGGTCTTGGCCACCAAATGGTAGATGGCTCTGATCATTTGTAAAAGATGTCATTCCCTCCTATCCCTAAATGTTTACATATTTCATTTCTGTATTCTCATTTTTAAAGAAAAACAGTGGGGAATTAATACTTGGTCTTTAATCTTTTTGTCCTAAGAGTACAAAAACAGCCTCCGAGCCTCCTCTGGCTCCCCCTGTTTCTGAAGAAGAGGAGGAAGAAGAGGAGGAAGAAGAAGATGACAATGAACCTCCACCAGTTATTGCACCAAGACCAGAGCATACAAAATCAGTAAGTCATAAGTGAATATTTCCAAATGATTCAAAATGTGTCTCTTGGGCCAGATGTCGTGGCATACACATTTAATCTCATCATTTGAATACTGAAGCAAGAGAATGACAAGTTGTAGGCCAGCCTAAGATATTTAGTGAGACCCTGTCTCATGAATAAAACATAATTTAAAAAGATGTAATATGAAATATAAACAGAATATTGTCAATCAACTAGTACACACTGTGCATCTCCTGTACTTCCAAATCTAGGGTATAAGATATGAGCCATGTTTTGATGTTATAATTTGAGGGTACAAGATTATTACATTAAATAATGGGGAAATAATACCCCAAAATAACAATCACTAAGTGATAAACTACATGAGTTAAAGTAGGGAAAGAATGCCACATGAAACATATAGGAAGAATTACAGAGGCAGAGGTATCAAGACCAGAAGAAGCAGGGTCATGCATAGGACTTCAAAAGACTAGCTCCTAAGATCTTAGAGTATAGAAAGGTCCTTAAAATTCTTTAATGGGCAACCATTTATCTTAAAAATCATTGAAATGCCTTCCTGTCAAGTTCCCTCCTGGCCTAGTCTTTAATTATAAAATTTGCTTTTTACCCATTTTTATTTTTTTTTAATTTTTCTCTTTTAGATCTACACTCGTTCTGTGGTTGAATCCATTGCTTCACCAGCAGCACCAAATAAAGAAGCCACACCACCTTCTGCTGAGAATTCCAACTCCAGTACTTTATACAGGAATACAGACCGGCAAAGGAAAAAATCCAAGATGACAGACGAGGAGATCTTAGAGAAGCTAAGTATGTGTATTCATTTTATTTTATTTTTTGTTATCATTACTTTCTTCATGAAATGATTTCTCATAAACCAAGTAGAAGGAGAAATGATCCCTTAGAAGTTTGGATTTGCTTTCTTGTGAGGAAAATTTAGGTGTTAATATTTATGCCAGGTCAGTTCCTCCCTCACACTCCTAACCTGAAACTATTTGTTTTTACTTTAAATAAATATATTAAAATCAAAATTTGACAAAACATATTAAGTAGTAGCTAAATTAAGTTTAATAGCCAAGGCCTGAGGATGTAGCTCAGTTGGTAGAATACCTGCCTAGTATCCATGAAGCCCTGGCTTTGAGCCCCAGCACCTTACCAACTGGGAACCATGTCACATGTCTGTTATCTTACCACTCTGGACAGAAATAAGAAGCAGAAGGCTCAGGAGATCAGTCATTCTTGACTAGTGTAAGTTCTAGGTAGCCTTGCCTACACGAGTTTCTCAAGGAAAAAGTGATGGTATAGCTACAAATTATTAAATAAATCTAATGGAATATTTTATGTGCATAACCCAAAGACCCTCCATAAAAATATCTGAAAAAGTCAACATCAAAGTCCAAAATATTCATCAAAATTTCAACCAAAGATAATGTAGTCTTTTCCCTTAACTTGGGCCCATCTCTCTGTGAGGAGGGAAGCAGAAACAGCCAATTCTGTTTCTGTTTCTTTCATGGTATCTTTAGAACATTCATGTCTCAGTTTGACAAAACTCTCAAGCATCAAGATTAAGAAATATGTTCTCTGCTAAAAAGAATCACAGGTCTGTAAATCATATTTATTGAACCCATAGAAAATTACTCAGTATTAAAATCAGCACACTCAGTTGTACTGATTACTACTCATCTCTCAAGACTGACATCAAAATTCCTGCATTGGAAAAGCCTATGTTGCTTCTCCGAATCTTCAGTACCTTTACCTCTATTACCAGAGTATTAATCATAGTCCAGTCTATACCTTTCACCCAACCTGTAGTCCAATTACAGGTAAGTGCTCATCACATAAAAACACTTCACAAATACTTGTTGAGTGCTTGAATTGAAAAACTGAGCAACCAAGTGCTTCTTCTCAGTGTTTCGATTTCTGTTTATACAAGAAATTTGGAGAACACAAGAGAAAGATGTCCTATCATATAAGTACCGTGCGCTAACCAATTGCGCCACTGACTCAGGGAACTATGGGGAAGAGGAGGCAGAAAGATTGTAAGAGCCGTGGTGGAGGAGATTATCCAGAGGCATGGCCAGGAGAACCTGGCTGAATACTAGGCTATCCATAGTCCCCTGTCACAAGGACTGATCCAGACGACCCATGGAGGAGGGTATCCAGTGGAAGGGGGAGGGGAGGGCAGTGGGGAATTGGGGATAACAACTCATTGTTTGCCCACTAAATGTTGTAACTCATTATGGACAATAAAAAAAAAGAAAAAAAATTTAAAAAAAGAAAGATGTCCTATCATCAACAACCAATCATCTTTATTGGCACAAAGCAATTACAAAATAAAAGGCTACCTTTTCCTTCTCTTTCTCCCCTCCCCCAACCCAGGAAAGGCCAATGGAGACAGACACCAAAGATACACAACACATCCCAAAGCAGAAGTCCAGAGACTCTTAGGATCTCAACATTAAAGCAGACTTAAAACTCACCCACCATGACTGAGTGGAAGAGGGGGTGGAAAGACTGTAAAAGCTATGGTGGGGGAGAATATCCAGAGACATTGTCCCCCTCAGCAACAACACACAAAGGGAAAAAAAAACTGGCTACCTCTGGTGCTGTTCATAACCCCCTAGCCCATTGACTGATCCAGTATGAGGAGGGTACCCAGTGCATTGGGGACAGGGAGGAGGGAAATGGGGGTACCAACACAAAATTTGCTCATACAGTGTATCTAATTATTGATACTAAAGATATTTAATAATAATAATAATAATAATAATAATAATAATAATAATAAAACAAGACTGGAAAAAATGAAGAGAGCAATTTCAGCCTTAGGCCACAGGGAGGCTCTGTGGAGGCAGTGTTAGAGCCACTTACACTCCAGGAGATGTTTGACTATGTGTGGAAATACGTTCATTGTCTCAGTTCATATGGGGCTACTAGCATCTAGTGCATAGAGGCTTGGGATACTGCTGAATGTCGCAGAGTGCTGAGGACACCCATCCTTCCCTTTCACAGCCCAAATGTCGACAGTGCTGCAGGGGAGGCCTTTTGAATTAGAGGCATTTGAGAGGCAAATACCCCTGTTTGGGCTGTCTGTGAACATTAGCAACTAGAATTGCTAGACCTAAGCAAATGGACTTTACTGTACATGATTAGATATGTTTCTAGTGCTAGGACCAACCATTTGCTCTACTTACAACCATAATAATTCTCACATAATGAGTACTTTGTGAATGGCCACTTTCCATACATTATCACGGTTAATTTTCTCTATAATTACTGGCCTCATTTTACAGATCACTGAAAGAGTAAGCTTTAAAGAGCTTAGAACGTAGAGTGAGAATGAAGAATAGACTTAAGAATAATACAGAAGTCATTGAGGTCTTTGGAATTGAGAGAGTCATTGGACCTTGAAGGAAGAATAAAAAAGGCTGAGTAAAGGAGTAAAGGAGAGGAGGAAAGGGGCAAAGAAGTACATGGATTGCTAGCCACCTACACTAAAGTGGATCCTACATGCATGAGGAAGAGGAAAAGGCAGCTTCTCCCATAGTCATCCTCATCTTCAGCCTCAAGGACCTGATTGCTAGGAAGTGGGCAGGCCAAACCACAGACCCACCAAGCTATTCATCTTGTATGCAGATACGGATGGTAGGTGCCAGACCAAAGAATCATTAATAGCTGAAATAGGCAGATCATCTTTCAGTTTTACATAGACAGATAGCCTGGGTCTGGCCTGTTCATTGTGGGCTCTCTGGATCTGTGGAAAATAAAGGACCCTACATAGTGCTGAACATTTTCAAAAAGGTGCTGACTATCAGTAAAATTGTGCAGTGCAAGAAATTTATCTTCAACTTCCCTCTTCTGGGGCCCCACAATTCTTTATTCTCATTTCCTCCACTGTGCCAATGATATTTGTTTAAAATTCCTTTTATTAATTCATCCTCACCTAGCATCAATATTAATTTAGACAATTATTGTGCTTTCCCTCCGGAATCAAAAGTTTTTTTTTTTTTTTTTTATGATAAAGGAATACTATTTTGATGCTGGAAATTCAGCTAATCATAATATGTTGTCAGAGATTATATAGAAGGGCTATTTTGCTATTAAAACTTCAACATGAATCCTATTTTAAAATACCAGCATTTAGTGATTAATGATGATAAAGTGACCTTGTACTTTAAAATTTGTGGTTTCTTATGTTAGGAAAAGGGTCTGTTAGAAAACTCTGATATTGCTATCAATTTTTCATTTATTAATAAATTGATATTGCCATCAATTTATTCATTGATTTGCCTCACGTTTTACTGTGCTCTGTCCCCATAGTTTTCCTTTCCTTTATTAGAATTTATAAAACCAAATTGTAATGGATCTGATGATAAGAGATCACTTTAGCAATATGGTTTGGAACATGAATTGTAACTAAGGCCTAGCATCAGTAGATGGCAGCACACACTCTCCTGTGAAGGGTAAGGGGTGTGGGGATGATATTTTAATTGAATTGCACTTAAATTCAGAAACAGAATCTCATCAAAATGGTTGTCTTCTGGTAATCCTTATGAAAGGATTTATTTCTAGGTTTTTTTTTAACCTCACATACTATGAAAATGATGGCTGAATAATTTACTACCAGAAAGTCTCATTAACTGAACCTCACCAACTCGAATTGGCCATAGTTCAGAAAGTGGCTGGGGCTAAACGAAAGCTTATTTGCATTTTGATCAGTCTATAGAAAAGAGTTTATTCAGCAACTTCATAGGAAAACTTTATTTAAAAGCTATAAACTTCTTAATAAAACTATCATTTCAAGTGACTTTAAAACCATTACATTTAAAAGAAAAGATCTAAGTACTTAAGCCATTAGTAACTGACTTGAAGAAAGATAGCTTTTGTGGTGTGGAAATGTGTCAGACAATTTGAGAAGCAGAATAGCAATCACTAAACTAGTGGCATTCTTTAGATACATCTCAAGGAAAATATATTCTTCAACTTGTCTGAAATCATGAGCCTTTGACAAAAGGAAATACCTAAATTTATTTTAACTTAATTCAACCAATTTTTACTGAGTACTTGATATATCTATATACTGCATTGCATGAAGATGCACTGAGAATCTAGCAGTGAATGAGATTTGGCACCTATCATTAAGACAGCCCAAAAGGGATGCCAAATAGATATATGATACCTTAAGTGCATTAAGGACAAAGAAAGTGAACATATGTGAATGGACAAGAGAGATAGGAATAGGAGAGGGGAGAGGAGGACATATTAGTAGCAGAAAATCAGTTACTAACTTTATTCAAAGGGATTGAGATAAGCTTCCTAGAAGACGCAACATGTAAGTTAAGTTTTGAAACATGTCTAGAAGCTTACGTAGAGAATGTGAGAAGTACATTCCAGGAAGGTAATAGTATATAAAGACTTGAAGGTACATGCCTAGGAACTAAAACTTAGTCCCTGCTGCATACACAAAGAATTTGTAGTGGAAAATTTTACTGAACTTGTCGGAGAGGCTCCTAAATTGTTAAGCATGAGCTGATCAGAAACTGCAGGTACTTTACAATGGTCAGAGCTCAAGGTTTGAATGGAGGATGAATCAAGAGGCATTCTTGAGAAGCCTTACATTCCATGCCAAGGAATTTGTGCTATAGTTGTCAGAGACCCATCAGAGTATCCTGCACTAGAGAATCATGTCATTTGACCAGGTCTGTATGTGGAACATGCTGAGAGAGATATGAAGCCATTATAGAAATGGGCAGAGGCAGGAAAGAGGAATTCCAGTTAGGAAGTGATTGGAAGTGACTAGACAAGATGAGTAGAGTCTAACAGAGGGAGCAGAATAAAGGAAGAGACAGATTGAAACAGAGGTCTAGGAAGAATCAGATACAGACCCCAAACTCAGTAAACATTGTATATAGGGGATAAAGGTAAGGATGAGTAAAAGATGACCCCCACATTTCTCGCCATGCTTCTTTGCAGATAGTTCAACAACACCACTGAATGAAATAAGAAAACCAACCCAAAATGAATCAGAGCATCCCATATATTAGCTGTGTCTTACTAAACCTAACTGAAACATGGCCACCCATTTTAAAGAAAGAAAAGAAAGAACAGTGGTGAAAAATCCTCAACCGGATGAATAATCCATGAGTGAAACAATTAGCTGATTATTTTCAGAAAGCATAATGTATATTATTAGGTCTTAATTCTGAGAATATATGGCAGACTGAATTTAGCATGAGGTAAAGTCTATAGTATATTATTTAACATTTGAATACATATTTTCTTTTTCCCCTTCACTTACTTGTTCCCTGGCAACAATTGTACTAGGCACCATTATTAAAGGAATGAAAGGACACACATTTCTAGACCTCAAGTATAAAGCATATAAGCCTCATTGGAAGGACCAAATAATACTTTGGAAAGGAAGATGCCCTGAGTTTAAATTTAGGTGAATATTAAGAATTCATAATTAAGGGAAAAAAGTGAATGGAAAAGCTTATTCAAATACCTAGCCACTGGCTAGAGAGAGTATTAATAACCTTTAAAGTAGGAGGGATTGAGAAGGGAAAAGAAAAATATCAGCTTAGACTGGTTAGAAGGAGCCAGATGTGGTGCATGGGAAAGGACCTACTATGCTCAACTAAAGAATTTGGACTTGAGCCTTTGGACAGATTGTTCAAAGATTGTTTGGGAAGCTGGGGAAAGATAATCATAATTGCTAATATGTAAAAGGTTTCTTTGGGGAATGATTATTTAAAAATTAAATCATGGTGATATTTTCACAAATCTGCAAATATACTAAAAACTATATATATTGTAATCTAACTCTTTTCTTCATTAACCCCGTCCCTTTCTTGCAATTATCTTGACACAGAATTTACTCAATAGATACTTGTCCTGCATAATTGATTATAATAAAATTCTTACCTTTACTCCAATTCAGAGAAGATAATCCTGAGTATAAACTCTTAGATGTTTTAATCTCCTAATCTATAATATTTTACAGGAATGTTTTATAAATTCTACATTGTGATCATTCCTTTCATATATTTTATTATTTATTTTATATTTTATATATTTATTATTATATTTTTGCTAATTTTGGTATGCATCACTTGAAATGTGGCTATTCCAAACTGAGATGTGCTACCAATATAGAATATATGCATAACTTAAACAGCTTTCTGCAGAAAAAAATGAATGTAAAATGTCTTAATGATTACATGGTGCATATATTGGGCAAAACAATTTAAAATATTAGTTTTAAACAATTTAAAATATTAGTTTTAAATATAAGCATCATGGAGGATTTTTATGATTTTAATTAATATGTTACCATGTTTTAAAAAAACGAATTAAGGAAAACATTTTTCATGTAAACTGAGAGTATTTGGATATTATTTTGCCATTGACTTTGCTATTGTAATTTTTATTATTAGAGGAAAATCAATCAATTTTATTCTCTTTCTCCCTCTATCTCCTGCTACCCAGGAAGCATTGTGAGTGTTGGAGACCCAAAGAAAAAATATACAAGATTTGAAAAAATTGGTCAAGGGTAAGTTATTATTATTTGAAATTCAAGATGAGAACTTGCAGCATATGCCAACAACATTCATTTAAATGTACTAACAGCGTGGATCTTGGCAATTTATGCTTCTTGTTTCCTGGAATAGATTTGTGTTTAATATTCTCATTATTAGCCTTTCTAGCTGGCAAGCTAATATTTAACCTGGGAACATGTCCTGCTGGAATCTTCAGTATCATTGAACTGCTCATGAATTTTGTAGGGATGTTTTGATACCCATACCATTTGCAATTCCAACTGATTCATCTAGAAAATAATGGAACTTTAGCTTTAGGAACATTAGCTTATATGAAAACAGACTTTATGCGGAACCCCATACATCAAGATGAATGTGTGGATAGGATCTTGTTTATCAGAGTGGAAGGTGATATGGTGAAGGTAAGGAAAGTGACTAAATAGTACAAATATTGGCAGGGTTGACTGAATACAGAGGAAATAGATCAATAATTCTCAGATGATAAGGGATCAATATATAATTTTCACCTAGCATACTTGTTAAAATACAGATTCCCATGCCCCACAGCCACAGATTTGAATCATAAATATGATACTGGATCTAAAAAGGAGAGCTTTATAAAGGTTCGTCATGTGATCTTGATTATCAGCTAGATATGTACATTATGGTGTTACAATTTTGACAGGAGCTAAGGGTAGAAGTCAGCATTCTGCAAGCCAAATGGAAATAATTATATCTCTGGGGTCTCTGAATGAAACCCCAGCAGAGAACTTGAGTGGGCAAGTGTTTTATATATTTTGTTTAAATTTGGTGAAAATAAGGGAAAGACATACACTCCACTTGGAAAGAATATCCCATAACTTCATTGTTTCTTTTCTTTTTTTTATTGTACATAATGAATTACATTGTTTAGTGGGCCAACAATGAGTTGTTATCCCCAATTCCTCATTGCCCCCCTCTCCCCAAACCCAGTCAGCTGGATATCCTCCTCTGTGGGCCGACTAGATAAGTCTTTGTGATAGGGGACCATGGATAGCCTACTATTCAGCTGGATTCTCCTGAACAAAGTATGTTGTTACTGAGGGGTGCCATGCCTCTTGATACTCTCCCCCACCACGGCTCTCACAATCTTTCCACCCCTACTTCCGCTCAGTTCCCTGAGTCATGGTGGGTGAGTATTAAGGCTGCTTTAATGTAGTGAGCTTAGGGATTCTTGTGTCGAGATTCGTTGGTTTATGTCTCAATGGCTTATCCTGTGTTGATTGAATGGCTGTGGCTGTGGGTCCCTTGTTCATCCCGTCATTCTCTTCAGGGTTCCATATGGATCCTCTACGATATGACTGTGGTGGTTCATCTCCTGCCAGGATCTCAAATTTCTGCCTGCAGTCAGTTGGTAGGGTTATTTGGGCCACAGCTCTCTCACTGCATCCTGAAAAATACAAACACAATCTCCATCGGGGAGAGAGATCAGTATAGGTTAACATTCTGGATTACCTAGATTCTATTTTTAGTAGCCTCCCTGTCAGTCGATCACATAGTGCATCTTTTCTTGGGATCCCAAGAGTATGGGATCCAGTGCATATCGCCCTGAATCCCCAGTTCCAATTAAGGGTTCCCCCTCCCTGAGTGGAATATTTGGCCAAATTTAATAGCTGTTGATTGTCTCCCCCAGGCCAAGACTCCTCCATTGCACAAATTCTTTTTGGTTTGCTGTTCTCTCCCAATAGGAGGTGTGGTCACCTAATGATGGCCGCAGACTGTTTCATGCCAGTGGTCTGTTTACTCCAGCTGTCGTTGATCTGCTTCCCCTAGCATATTGTGTAGTGTCTTCCAGCACTGCACTAACTGCCATCTGGAGGCTGGTTACCATTACAAACCTCAAAGGGTCTCTCGATGCTGATCGATGGCATTCTGTGGTTTCTTCAGCAACAGGGTTTTGCCTCAGGCCTGGGGAGGGTGTTCAAGAGCTTTGACAGAATTCTTTCTTGTTTTTGTAACCTCATGGGTCACTTTAGTCAACAGCTCAGTGAGGGAAGGAACCAGTGGCAGGGACAAAGGGTTGTCAGACTGATC
>PVHP010053535.1:0-10743 GCA_004024765.1 Zapus hudsonius
AAAAAACAAGAAAAACAAAGACCAGGTCAGTCTGGGCTAGTGTGAGACCGTACCTTGATAAACCAAAAACAAATAAGCCCCCACAAAAAAAAATAGAAAGAAAGTGAAAGAAGGAAGGAAAGAGATAGAAAGGGAAGGGAGAAGGAACGAGGAAATGAAAGTTGAAGAAAGTGGCTTACTAGAGTGACCAGAGACTATATGCCAAGCACCTTCTTCCCCTCTACCCAAAGTACCAAGCTCCCAAAGTCACCAGAAGAAAAGGAGGTGTCACTAATACTTGGATGTGACAGGCCTCTGCCTTGCTCATGCTTGTGCTCGTGTTTGGGAGGAGACTTCTGAGTCCATGATGGCTCTAGTCACATTCTGGAGCCAGCTTAATTGACATGTTTCCCTTCTGTGCCTCACCCCTTCTCCTGACCTGACCTCAGTGAGGTTTTGGGAGTTAGCAGTGTTCTCTAGCTTAATTTCCTCCAAGAGTCCTTCTAAAAGAGAAAAGAGTTCTTAGTTATAATTCCAGTGCCTCCTGTTTTTTTGAGTTACAGACCCATGAGTCTTGATTCCTTTTAGTAAGCAAGCTCTCCAGGTCTTAGAGTGCAAGCAGGATAGTGGGGAAAGAAGTAATGATGTAGGCAAGGGTGACATAAATATTCTAAGAGTCACAATTGACTAGTGTAATTCGCTTCCGTTATAAAATAATATCTCAGGTGCACATACGCTCTTTATTAACCTTTTAGGTGGTTGATATTTAGCTAGCATTTATTGACTATGACCATGTGCTGGGGACTGTACTAAATCCTTTCATCCACATGAATTTATTTGTTCTACAGCAACAGTGAGAAGTATTTTTGTTTCTCAATTTGCAGTCAAGGAAACAAACAGAAGATACCATGGCTTGTAGAAGTTTACACCTCTTATAAAAGCAGAAGAAGGATTTTGAGCCTCTGCCTGTTTTCCTCCAGGTCCAGGATTTTTTCCACTGTGCTTGAGCTCCTTAACACTGGAGAAAGGGTATGATGTGATGCCAGGGAAGCAAAGGTGTGCAGGTTGATGATGGTTGTTTTAGCACTGTTTTCTTCTAAGTGAAGCCAGGCATAGTATTCTCTGACCCTTATTCCCTAGGAGCTTAGAGTCTAAAGGGGGCCCAAAATAATAGTACCTGGTGTAATTCCAGCACTTGGGAAACAAGGGCAGGAGAATTGTGGGATTGTCCTGAGTTTCAGAGCAGCCCAGGCTGTATTGAGATTGTAGTAAAACAAATAAATAAAAAGGTTTGGGCAGGATGGCTGTCCTGTAATACCAGCATACTGGGAAGGCTGAGGTCCAGAGATCACTGTGGGTTCAAGGTCAGTCTGGGCTGGGGTGAGATCCTGCCTCAAAAAACAAAACAAAACAAAAAACTAATACTAAATAAAAGAATAAGCATGTGTGTGAAATGGTACATGAATAATGAAATATAGCTTAAAGAGGAGGAGGAGAAGGTTATAGTGGACTTGAGGAGAGACACGGGAAGAACAAGATGATAAAGTATTTAGAAAGTTAAGAACAAGAAAATAAGACCCAGTTTACCTGAGAAATTTGTAAGGGTGAATACCCAGAGAGGAACATTGTGCAAGTAGAAGCCAAGAACCAAGACTAAGCTAAGTAAGTACAGAATGAATGAAGAGTAAGGCAGAGATCAGAAGTGGGGGGATGAGAGCAAGACAGACAGGGGGTACCTGGGCAGGTTTCATGGCGAAGGGAGACCTGAGGACAGCACCACTAACCAGTGTGTATATATGTCTCCCTCTGTTCCTTTCTCCCTCCTTCCTCTTATAGCTTGGAAGCTCGAGGCCTGGCTGTAGCCATGGGAGACATGGTGGTGGAGCCTGCCCCCCTGAATCCAACTTCTGAGCCTACTCCTAGCCCACCAGGGAGTAATGGGGGCTCCTTGCTAAGTGTCATCACGGAGGGGGTCGGGGAGCTATCAGTGATTGACCCTGAGGTGGCCCAGAAAGCCTGCCAGGAGGTGCTGGAGAAAGTCAAGCTTTTGCATGGCGGGGTGGCCATCTCTAGCAGAGGAAACCCCCTGGAGTTGGTCAACGGGGATGGTGTGGACAGTGAGATCCGTTGCCTAGATGATCCACCAGCCCAAATCAGGGAGGAGGAAGATGAGACAGGGGCCACTGTGGCCTCAGGCACAGCCAGAGGAACAAGAAGACGTCGGCAGAACTCAGCGAAGCAGTCTTGGCTGCTGAGGCTGTTCGAGTCGAAACTCTTTGACATCTCTATGGCCATCTCATACTTGTATAACTCCAAGGAGCCTGGAGTGCAAGCCTACATCGGCAACCGGCTCTTCTGCTTTCGCAACGAGGACGTGGACTTTTATCTGCCCCAGTTGCTTAACATGTACATCCACATGGACGAGGACGTGGGCGACGCCATTAAACCATACCTCGTCCACCGTTGCCGCCAGAGCATTAACTTTTCCCTCCAGTGTGCCCTGTTACTTGGAGCCTACTCTTCAGACATGCACATTTCCACCCAGCGACACTCCCGCGGGACCAAGTTACGGAAGCTGATCCTCTCAGATGAGCTGAAGCCAGCTCACCGAAAGAGGGAGCTGCCCTCCTTGAGCCCAGCCCCCGACACGGGACTGTCTCCCTCCAAAAGGACTCACCAGCGCTCGAAGTCAGATGCCGCTGCCAGTGTCAGTCTCAGCAGCAACCTGAAACGAACAGCCAGCAACCCGAAAGTGGAGAATGAAGACGAGGTAAACCGTGGGGGAGGGACAGGTGGGCTCCATGGAGCTAGGATGTCTTCCCTGAGGTCACTCTGTCCCTCTGTCCTTCCCTCTGTTCCATTTCATTGATAAGTGCATGGAATGTTAGAATGGAAAAAGGCCTTAGGATTCATGTATTCCAACCGCCTCGTTTTACAGAGGAAGAATTCAGAGACCTGGAAAGATAAAGGGACACCTGACTCTGCTCAGTGTTGTTTTCACTAAACTGCGCTGTGGCTCAGGACAGAGGCTGTGCTCTGGGCTAGGAGAGGAAGGATGCTAAATAGAAACCCGCTTGGTTCTCCTGGCCAGGTCTCATACTCCCTCCCTCCTTCCCTGAAAATCCTATTGCTTTATTTCCTATCAGCGAGGTCTCCAGAATGCTCTGCCTGCTGTGTGGCAGAGAAAATCTAATGCCTGGTCAAAGGCTGAAGCTGAAGAGGTGACTGACGTAGGACACAGGCCGAGGGGGACAAGCCACTCCCACTAC
This sequence comes from Zapus hudsonius, assembly GCA_004024765.1. NCBI lineage: Eukaryota > Metazoa > Chordata > Mammalia > Rodentia > Dipodidae > Zapus > Zapus hudsonius. Next base: position 3,249 of record PVHP010053535.1, read on the forward strand.
ACATCTGGACAGATGGGGACATTTGCCCAGTGAGCAACCAAGCTTGGTGACCTGGTGTCCCAGCCAGACAATGGTGCCCCAGTCCTCATCTCTGATTCACTGTTGGCCACATTCCCATCCCAGCTGCCAGCCCAGCCTATAAAAGGGAGAAAGAAGAGAAGATTTGCACTGCTGGAAAGTGCATATGGCATCTGCTTCTGTGGGGTAGAACCCACCCTCCCACATTTTTGATACAATGGAGGTTTTCAAGTGGAGGGAAGTCAGAGTGACTAGAGAAGGGAAGAACAGGAGGGAGGAGAGGTCTCAGAGTCTGCTCTCCCTAGAAATGTATTTTATTATGATAATTTAATTGTAAAGCTAAACGTGCTAACATTTCTTGAACACTTACTATGTTCTAGGCATCCTGCCAAATACTATACATTTAGTCCTTACAACATAAGCCCTAGCAGATCTTATATTAACCAGTGAGAAAACAGGCTTAGTCTAAACGTTTTTTCAAGATCTCCCAACTGGTAACTATCAGAGCAAGACCCTGGTCCACAGCCTGTCACAAGCATTCGGCTGAGCCAGCGTAGTCAGATCCAAGCTGTCAGGGGCCATTGGGAAAGAACAGCCCAGGATGGGCCAGATACATTTCCAAATCGTGCACAGACAAGGCCAGGCTGTTCTAGGTACCAGAATAGGCCATCGAATTTCTGTTGGAGCCTGGGAGCAAGGTGCAGGGTCTGTGAAGGAAGGTTGTTGCAAAGCAGGAAGACTCCAAATGTTGGTGGAACTAAGGTCTTGAAGGGTCTGAGAGCGACCTCACCTCTGATCAGGATGAGTAAGAGCAGCTGGGAGGGAGTTCTTTGAGTCCATCTCATAGGATCAGAGAAGTAGAATTCTTGGGATAATTCTCCCATCCTAGCTTGTCTGGGTCCCTCTTCTGCTCCAGGGTTATGGATGCTCTGGGAGGCAGGTATTCTTAGGCCTCTAGGGTAGGATTTCCAGCTGTCATTCTTCCCAGCCTGGCTTATTAGATTTACTAGATCCAGGGAAGGAGGAGTGTGCTCCCCAGCCCTCCTGGCTTATCTGATGTTAGAGAATCCTCTCTTCTCCTCGGGAAATGTGAGGGCAAGAAAGAGGAAACAACATAAATGTGCCAATCACAGGCTTGTAGGCCCTGGAGACCTCAGCACTGGGGTCTGTCTGAACCATTTTGATATTTGAGGATGTGTCTGTCAAGGCTTCTGTCCTTTCCTTATTCTTCATGGTACAACATCCATTCCCTAAGCAACTTGTCGCTGACCCTGTACACTGCAAAGCACAGTTCCAAAGCAGCAAAGGGTGGAGGAAGAAATGCTGCTCTTCCGGCTAGGCTATGATAAGGTTTACTATGAAAGCCTCACCATCTAAAGGAGCTGGTTAATTTGTAACTCTTGAATAGTTGTTTCCGTAAGCCAAGTATGCACACATCTATTCCTAGAAGGAGAATTTCTAGGTGGGCTTGAAACTCTGCTCCTAGCCTCTGCTTTCCTTTTAGGTTCTGAGTTTAATCCCACACTCCTCCTGCATTTTGTGGGAGGGGTCCTCAGGGAAGAGGCCCTGGGGCTGCTTCCTGCCTAGAGTCTCCCTTCAGAGTTCTTCTCTGACCAGATCTCAAGAAGGTTCCGTTTTCTGTCTATGAGGAATCCTTCATCCTCCCCACAGAGGGCTCTGGCCCTGATTGATATATCCCATCCCCAGCGCAGCCCCTTCCAAGCAGTTACAGCCTCCTCAGGGAACTGCACTCAGTTTTCTTTCCATTTACAGCCAAATGCTAAATATTTTGCCAGAGAGTGGGGGTGAAAAGAGTGACTTAGGTCTACCCCATTCCCACCCTCTCTCAAATAATGACATGCTAACAGATGAGCTTTGTCTTTTTGGACTGCAACCTTTGCACAGAGAAATCTGCATGCCACACTGGAAGCCCAGTAGGATGTCCAGCCTGATGTGGTATGATGTCAGTTCTTGGCCTCAGCTTCCCTCCCTGGAGCTGACTCAGGACAAGTGACTCAGGCAGGAACAGGTCATGATATCTTCCTTCCCTTCCTCCCTCCCTCCATGACTGATAATGAGTCCACCAGGACCTGTCTGGGAGAGAGTCAGCTGGAGCCAGTGTCCTGCCGGCTGCGTTCCATAGCCATTCCATAACCAGCATAGGGAAAAGCGGAACCCCTGCTCAGAAGAGATATGCCTCACTTCTCCCTCCCACTTGCAGCCAGAGGAAAAGAGTGGTAGCCTTCAGGTAACATTTCCCAGGGTGACTTCTCCCCCTCAGGTTCTCTCTGCCCAGATTCTTCAAGGAAAAACCCAAATGTAGGACTGTCAGCTAGACCAGCACTGAAACCATAGTGCTGCTGCAGTCACTGGAGAGAGTTCACCACCAGTAAGACATGGGACCGGTGACATGTATTTATTTATTTGTAAGCAGAGAGAGATAGACAGAATGGGTATACCAGGTCCTCCAGCTGCTGCAAACCAACTCCAGAGGTATGCACCACCTTGTGCTTTATGTGGGTACTGGAGAATCTAACCCAGGTCATTAGGCTTTGCAGGCAAGTAACCAATGAGCCATCTCTCCAGCCCGACATTTTTTAATTAAAAAAAATTTTTTTGAGGAAGGGTCTTAGTATGTAGCCCAGGCTGGCCTTGAACTTCTTTTTTTATTTTTTTATTTTTTTATTTATTTATTTATTTATTTATTTATTTATTTTCAAGCAGAGAGAGAGAGAGAGCAGGGCCACCACCTTGTGAGTCTGGCTTAATGTGGGTCCTGGGGAATTGAACCAGGGGCCTTAGGCACTGGAGGCAAGTGCCTTAACCGCTGAGCCATCTTTCCAGCCCTGGCCTTGAACTTCTTGATCCTTCTACTCAACCTTCCAAGTACTGAGATTACAGGCAGGTGTTACCACATCCAGCTGGGTGATTTTTAAATTATTCCCATGGACTGGTACTAGGACAGGTACTACTCAGCTAATCAGCTTTCTCAGATCTAGCTAGGATGTAACTGCCCAGCTTAAGTCAGAAAATTATAATATATTCAGTGTCATGTGGCGGTTTGATAGATATGAGAGTCATTTATCCTTTGAGCATCTAGTCCAGAGGTTTCAGGTGCCCTTTCTCACACAGATTCAAGGTTAGGATTAGACTTCCAAGGGTGATCATAAGGCTGACTAAAGAGGAGGTATATGTACTTGTCAGTGAAAGGTTAGCTCTTCCTGGGAATTCCAAGAAGCTCAAAGAACATGAAATTTCTAGTAGCAATTTGTTAAATCCAGTCTCTGGTGGTCCCCGTGGAGAAGGGCTTGGTTGAAAGTGTGTGAGTGTGTGATAAAGAGAAGCTGAGGGGCTGGGGAAATGGCTCTTGCTGTGCAAACGTGAGGACCTGAGTTCACACCCTAGCACCCACATGAAAATCCAGGTGTGGCCTGTGTGCAGTTACTGCTGTAGGGACCCAGCTTTCGGATTTTGTCCTGAAAGGTAGACTTGGGCAAGAACAAAGGGGATGAAGTGCAACCCAGTCTTCAGCTGGTCTGACCTGGAGGCCTGTACTCTAGGATCTGGGCATTTCTGGGTGGACTCTTTCACTAAAGCAGCAAGATAGAGCTGCACAAGAGGAGGAGTTGTAATCTAAGTTGGAGCTAAATTCTTTGCCTTTGTCTCTTTCCCTCCCTCCCCTCCCCTCCCTCCCTCCTCTTGCCCGATGGCCCTTTCCCAGGAGCTCTCCTCCAGCACCGAGAGTATTGATAATTCATTCAGTTCCGTAAGTGGGGCCAGGCTGGGACTGGGGGGCAGGCTTCTTGCATGGCCACATTTCCTCTCCGTCCCAAGCCTTCCATGACTCCAGCAAAGGCCCCTTTAGTTCCCAGGAGATCAGCATCTCCCTTTTAGGTCTGGAGGCCTCCCCTGAGCTTGCTCCTAGTGCCCACAAACCCAGTTGATCTTGCAGAGAGAGCTGGGATGCTGTGCTGTGCAACCCTCAATCCTGGGTCTCTGGGAGAGAGATAGACTTTACTCCTGGGTTAGAGCCAAGAACTGCTTGGCAGAAACTCCCATGATCCTGTTTCTCCCACCCAGAACCCTTTCTCTGTGGATTCTGCCATGAGCCCATCAAATATTTACTCAGTCTCCTAAATGCTAGGCCCTGTGCTGGCCGAACCAACTCCAAAAACAAACAGGACTTGGCCCCAGGGAAATTTTTACCTCCCCACAACTGGTTTTCCTTTTTAACTTCAGCCACAATTTCTTCCAGGTCTGGATTCTTCCCTTTTCCCAGTCTACTGCCCAAAATATTCCTAATCCCTCTTCTCTTTTCTTATTCCCTCTGGACTAACCCTTGATCCCTTAGTCCCATCGAGTCTTGGACCTTGTTCCTGGGCAAAGACGTGAGAGGAAATGCAGGACCCTCTGGGAGTTTGGATGATCGATCTACCCCTCCCTCTCTCTCTCTCTCTTTCTCTTCTCTCTTTCTCTCTCTTCTCTCTCTCTCTTTCTCTCATTTTAGTTTTTATTTGTCTGCCCAATCTGTTTTCTGTTCTCTTTGCTGATCCCTTTTGAAATCACGACTCTCGTCTCCTCCCACATGGCAGAGCCACTCTCTGGCAGCCTAGGGTCACATGCACAGTGTGTTCATACTGCTTAGGGTTCCCCACCTGAAATGCTGATTTGAGGATGAGAAAGAATTATGCTTTTTCTAATGAGATGACTACAAATTGGTTGGGGTGGAGGGTCCTTTGGATGGGGACCATTTGTCACCTGATTAAATGGATCCCAAGATGGAGTGAGTCTTCAGATTCATCTTCTCCCTCCTCTTCACCCTCTCTCTTGCTGCAGATGGAACCCAGGACCTTCTTCTTTTTGTTCTCTGTTAGACCTCAGGATATCTTCAGGAATCCTAGAAATTCTCTTGTCTTTTTTTTTTTTTAATCTCTTTCAAATCTGTCCCATCATGACTGATCCTGACACCATTTTTCTTTGCTGCGTGGTGCTCTAAGCCAGCAAGCTCCTCCATAATGGGGTAGAAGCTGAAAAGTGAGCACCCTGCCTCTGTGCCACATGTACTGACTGCCCAGTTCTCAAATGAAGCTCTTTGTCGGTGTGAGGGAGTCAAGGTAGAAATTTTTCAGTCAGGAAGATAAACGAGACTTGCATAGAAAGGAAGAGAGCAGCCTAGTCAGTGCAGTGCTGTTCCTGTAAGAGAGGAAAGAATGCTTTCTATATCTGAGAAGAAATGGGAATGGGAGTTGGGTGGTGACTGTCTTTTGGTTTTGTTTTGTCTTTCATTTGAAACCGGGTCTTGCTATGTAGTCCTGGCTGGCCTGGTAATCACTGTGTGATCCAGGCTTGCCTCAAACTTGTAGCAGTCTTACCGCCTCAGCTTCCCAAACGGTGGGATTACAAACTTGAAACTTGAGTCACCATACCCCCAACATGTGGGGTTTTGTGTTTTTGAGACAGGATCTCATTATGCAGCCTGGGCTGGCCTTGAACTTGTTATGTTATTCTTTTCTCTTGGCCTCCAGAGTGCGGAGATTATAGGCATCACCCTGCCCCAGCTTGGTGGCTATCTTGGTTAAATGAATGTCTTTTGTGATGGAATGTCTTAGACGAGGAATAGACTCCTTTCCCCACCCCAAACTCTCTGGAGATAGCTGAAGTTCCAAGCATAAGGAGCCAGGCTCACCACAGAAAACTGATACGGGGATCCTAGTCTCTGAGAGGCAGGGAAGAGGACTCAAAGAGGAATCACTAGAGACAGGCTCTCGGGGTCACCAAGGACTGAAAGGAGCTATTGCTTTTTCCATCTGCCATCTCATCCCTCCCTCTTTCCATCTGCTTTTTCCTTTCCCGTCGGCTGTGCCTTCGTTAATGCCGTCTTCTCGTCCCCTGCATGTGCCTTGTGGGGTGGGGTGGTTTTGTGCCATGGAGAGCAGCAAAAGTCTTGAGATGAGGGGCATCTTCCTTTGAAAGGAGAAATGCTGATCTGGGCTCCCTTCCCTAGCCTTTTGGTCCCTGGAGAGCTGTTCAGCAGAAATCCAGCCTAAAGACTGGATGCAGAAGGGGAGGAAGGATAACCTTGTCCTTGAGATGAGTGAAGCGCCCCAGATGTAAGCAGTTCTTCTCTCTGGGGCCCTGGCTGACCAGATGTTGTCCTCTAGTCTGACCTAAATGCTTGGGGCAGTCCTTGAACTCAAGTCCAAGAGAAGAGGGTTACATCCCAATGACCTGGAATCATGGCCCCCTTGAGTCCCCAAGAAATAGCTGAAGAGAAGGAATGTGTTGGCTCTTCTCATTCAAGCTGAGAGAGGTAGGGTGGAATCTCCTAACATGCCAGAAGATAGCTCCTTTTCTAAGGTTCTCTAGCTACTGGGGCCAGGAATGAATAAGGGGGTGGTCCACTTTTTCAGTGGTTTCCTTACCATCTCTTGTTTCATTCATTCCTGTAGCCTGTCCGACTAGCCCCTGAACGAGAATTCATCAAATCCCTCATGGCAATCGGCAAACGGCTGGCCACGCTCCCTACAAAAGAACAGAAAACACAGAGGCTAATCTCAGAGCTCTCCCTGCTCAACCACAAGCTCCCTGCTCGAGTCTGGCTGCCCACTGCTGGATTTGACCACCACGTGGTCCGTGTGCCACACACACAGGCTGTTGTCCTCAATTCCAAGGACAAGGTAGGTGGGCTGTGCCCAAACTCTAACCCTCATCTAACTGTAGTTCCATAGGTGCCCAGGTTTGTCCCTTTTTATTCATGGAGCGTGTGTCATCCATGATTCTCCCTCAGTGTTGTTGTGATGCTGAGAACCATCTGCCCTCTCTCCCTCAAATGAATAAATAAGAAAAATAAGAGGTGAGAGTATAACTGAAGTTATCCTTGGACACACACATGTGCCCACACCACACGTACAAGCACACATTCAGACATCTCACAGACATTCTAAATAATTTTTAATATATGTGTGTGTGTGTGTGTGTGTGTAAATTTATTTATTTATTTATTTTGGTTTTTAGAGGTAGGGTCTCGCTCTAGTCCAGGCTGACCTGGAATTCACTATGTAGTCTCAGGGTGGCCTCGAACTCATGGCTATCCTCCTACCTCTGCCTCCTGAGTGCTGGGATTAAAGGCATGCGCCACCACACCCGACTATATATATATTTTTTAATATTTTATTTATTCATTTTCAAGCAGAGAGAGAGAGAGACAGAGAGAGAGAGAGAGAGAGAGAGAGCACCAGGGCCACCACCTTGTGGGTCTGGCTCATGTGGGCCCTGGGGAATTGAACCTGAGGCCTTAGGCACTGGAGGCAAGTGCCTTAACCCCTGAGCCATCTCTCCAGCCCAACTATATATATATATATTTTTTAAATAAGCCCTTATTTGGGCTGGAGAGATGGCTCAGCGGTTGAGGCACTTGCCTCCAGTGCCTAAGGCCCTGGGTTCAATTCCCCAGGTCCCACATAAGCCAGACCCACAA
>PVHP010053536.1:0-10738 GCA_004024765.1 Zapus hudsonius
GGGAGAGAGAGAGAGAGAGACAGAGACAGAGAGAGAGAGAGAGAGAGAGAGAGAGAGAGAGAGAGAGAGAGACCATAGCCCAAGAAGAGTGATTGCTTTTGAAGATATCTCATAAGACAGCAACTGATGGGACCATAGAGTAGCATTTGGTGCTTTGTGGGCAAACACTAGCATGAAGTGGAGTGGCTGAAAGCAGGAAGAACACCAGGACATGAGGACAATTTCATTTGGATGCGGAGCAGAACTAGAACTAGAAGGGATCTGAGGAGCCTTAAGTTAGAGGATCAGTTCTGCCAGCTAATCAAGCCAAATTAATGAGCTGCAGATTTAGTGAGAGATCCTGTCACAAAAAAAAAAATGTGGAGAGTATGCCCACTGAGGAGGGTACCCAGTAGATTGGGGATAGGGAGGAGGGAAATGGGGATACAAATGCAATATTTGCTCATACAATGTGTCTAATTTTGGATAATAAAGTTTTAAAAAATGTGGTGAGTAAATGAGGAAGACACCTGGCCTTGCTCTCTGGCCTCCACACATACACATGTACACATGCACGCACGCACACCCATGTGTACCCACACACATAAGAACATACATACACACGAATCCACAAATATACACATGCAAACAAAAACTTGTGAAATAAATTATGAATGGAATCTAGCTCAAGTTGTCACCGTAATAGGAAAATGACAAATGTCATAGAGTGAGCAGTGGCCACCCAAGAATAGCACAGTACTGCTATAGAATGAGTACCAGGTTGCTGACCAAAGGCAGCATTGCTGGCCAGACTATGGAAAAAAAGTCTGCTCTGAGCAGCATCCTCCAGGAATAGTTCTTTTCCCTACAGAGCACTCATCAAGCATGGGACAGCATGAAAACAATGATGGGGGAGCAGTTTTGTATTTATAGAGCTTACTTTACTATAGTCTATGCATGCTCTTTACTTTCTTTACATATATTATCCTGCTCTTCCTCCAAATGAAAGGTAATCATGCCTGTACTACTACAGAGGAAGCTGGAGATTAGGGGGAGTAATACCTACTCCAACATCATAGTGTTAAAGAATGCCAGAACCAGGGCTCAAAATCAGGTCTGCATAACTTCTCTCTCAATGTTGTGACAGGGACTGATGCTAAAAACATGAATGGAGTGGGAGGTGGTTTAGAAGATATCACATGAGCCAAGTGAGATGGATCAAACCTCAGAAGGCTGAGGAAAAGAAGTTTCATGAGAATGAGGCCAGCCATGGCTATATAGTGAGTTCCAGGCCTGCCTAAGTTACAGTGAGATTTTGTTTCATTAAAAAAAAAACAAGAAAATCTCATATTGGGATAGAAGAATAGACAGCACAGTGCTGAAGTGGTATGAAGGAGATAGAATCTGAAGCTCATGCCCATAGAATAATTATAAAATAATAATAATAATAATAATAATAATAATAATAATAATAATGGCAGATAAAATACATTGATCACTTTTTATGTGCCAGGCAATACTCAGAGCATTTTATATGTGTAACTCATTAACTTTTCACAACAAACCTATGTGATAGATGCTATTATTGCCCCCATTTTCCAGTTGAATAAACATACTGGTTAAATACTTCACCCAAGTGGCAGAGATACCATGGGAAAGTGGAACTTAACATATGGTTCAAGGAAGCTCTCAGAAGACAACTCTAACTAAACAATTGTAAATTACACTGATGTAGCAGAAAACAAATAGAAGTGAACACCCAAATAAGCCAAGTAGCTGTCAAGGGTGATGGATGATAGGAGGAAAGTTGACTCCTTTACATCCAATTTTGTTTCTGTGTTCCTTGTCAAAGAGAATTACTTTCAGGAGAAAAAAAATAATAAAAATTCCAATACTAAAAGGTAACTGAAGTTCAAGATGGTTGAAAAGATAGTTTAAAAACAATAAACCAACAAAAAGCTAGTATTCTCATATTTAAAGGGCTCCCGGTCTTGTGCAATGTAGGAATTAGACCCAACAATGTATAGGACAGATGAAACCATGTTAATTATCTTAGAGTAATCGTGGAGAATAGATGAACTCTTAGAAGACTTAGAGATATGATCCCTGTTTTTCGAGTTTGTGTAAAAAGCAAAGTAATATCGCTTCTCGACCTTTTGGCTAAGATTAAGTGTAGTATCTGTTCTTATCAGTTAAAAAGCGAAGTAAGGTAGATTCAATAATTAAATATAGGCAATATGCTTCCACTCGACTCCTGCTTTTTACAAGCTATTCTCTGTGCATAGCAAGTCGACCATTAGAACAAGATGAATCAGGTCCTGAGATTTTGTTGTTTTCTGTAACCCTGATTACACTTGGAATGAAGTTTACCCTCTCTTATATAGTTGCTGGGACCTTACATGCCCTCTGTCAAGTCCATTCTTTTTATTGTTCCCACTGTTCAGTACATTCCAGTCACATTGATTTTTCTTTTTCTTGTACATCCCCAGGGATGTTGCCTTGCTGTGTATAGATATTTGCCTACATATTTACATACTGAAATCTTGGCAACAGGGTTTCAGCCAAAGTGCAGTTCTCTAATAGAGACTTTCACTGGCCTGGCTATTTGCAGTACACTTTGACAACTTCAGGCACTTTCTATGTCATTCTATTTTCTCCAGAGTATGCATTATCTGGTATGATTATTCTTGTGTATTTGTTTTTGCTCTGACTCATTCACTAGTTCAAAAGCTCCATGTAAGCAAAGGCATTGTCTTGTTCACTGTTTAATCTCAGTGTTTAGAATAATTCTGTATACATACAACTAAATGACTAAATGTTGGGATCATGAGAAAGATTCTAGGATATATTGTTGGAATAATCATTATCAATACATAAAATATAAATAATGTAGCTTTATTTCACTTCCTATTATGGTCAAGAGTCTTGAAAATCAAAGATGTTCAGTATGCAGAATACACATACAGGTATTTGGCAAGGTATTATATGAGATCTTTTCATACAAGATGGAAAAGCATTGACTACAAACTTTTCAAATAGACTTTTTTTAAGGCATAGTCTCACTCTAGCCAAGAATTACCTTGAACTCATATAAGGCAATTCTCCTTCCTGAGCTTCCTGAATGCTGGGATTAAAGGCATGAACCACCACACCCAGCTTTCATATAATTTTTTTTAAATATTCTTATTTGTTTGCAAGGAAAGAGAGAGCGAGAGAGAATGGGTGTACCAGGGCCTCCAGCTGCTATCAAAAAAATTCCAGGTGCATGTGCCACTTTGAGCATCTTGTGTTACATGGTTACTGGGGAATCAAACCCAGGTCATTTGGCTTTGAAGGCAAGGGCCTTACCCACTGAGACATTTTCTCCATTCCCTTGCAAATAGATTTTTGAGTAACAGAATGACCACAGTCTGATTTTCTTCTAGAGTAGAAATCCATATGTTCTTTGGATTATACATACATTTAAGAATATGCAAGCTCTGGCCTATGGGACACCAAGGAATAAATCTGGAGCTGAGCTGGCAGCCTCCTTCCTGTTGACTAGGATGCTGGAAAGAGTTATGCAGCCTGTTGGGGGAGAAAAGTCATCAGCAGTCTTAACTAGCTGTTGACCTGCAAGTATTATAGCTGGCCAATCTGACTAAATTGCCAACTGGTGCAATAATGACATGTCTGTGATGGGGGAAGCTAAGTGTATTCTGGTTGAACTTGAGATCTGCTTCATTAGATGGAATCCATGCCTGATAACAAAAACCTAGACAAATGCCTATGGCTGGGGAGGTCACAAGCCTTAAGAGGGAAACTACTAGTGTTGTCTGGATAAATAGGTAAATTATGCCCACCAAACTGCTTTCTAAATACTTATGTTTATGCCCAAATATTAATGCAACTCACACTTTTAGTTAGAGAAAGCTTCTATTTTTAGATAGCAGTGACTACTCAGGTGACTCCAAACTAATCAAAGTGCTGAGAAGTGACTTACTTCAGCACTAAGTGAGTCATCTCTTTCATATCCTCCAAGGCTCAAGCACCATCACAGAAGAAATTGGAAGAAAGAATATAAGAGTCAAACCTTGCAAGTTTTGAGGCTAGCCAGCCAGGCCAAATATACCAACTGGTGAATGGTGGCATGCTCATTATGGGGGAAACCAACTGCTTTCTGGACCTGAGGCTCATCCCATAGGACAGAATTTCTGCCTGGTACTGAAATCTTAATAAAGGTCTGAGGCTTGAGAGGCCATAAGCCCTAGGGTGTAAACTACAACTGTTTTATATCTAAGTAGATATACCCACCAAACTCTCCTGTAGATACTTGGGTTTATGCCCATATTTTGATGCTACTCTCACTTTTGGTTAGAGAATATTCTCTTTTCAGATGGCGGTGATCATTGTGGGGACTGAAAACTCACCAAAGTGCTGAGAAGTGACAGTGGAGTGTTCACCACTAAGTGAGACATCTCTATTACACCCTCCAAAGCTCACAGACCACTGTGGAAGAGTTGTCCAAAAGAATATAAGAGCCAAAGGAAGGAGAGAATTGCTTATCATACAGTCTTCTGGACACAACGTGGCCTTGATATTCATGAACTCATAGTGGCTCATACCACTTACCCAAGACCTGCACAACAGGAGGAAAAAATGATGACATCAAAGTAGATGGACTAGTTGGAAAGAAGAAGGGATTCAGTGGAGTGGGGAAAGGGAAGGTAGTGGGAGGGGATTATGATCATAATATATTGTTTATACTTATTAAAATTGTCAATAAAAAACTTTTTGTTAAAGAATGTAAGAGCCAAAGGAAGGGGAAGTGTGTTTACAATATTGTCTTCCCAACATAAAGTGGCCATGGCACTCATGATTTCACAGTGGCAGATGCTACCTACACAAGACCAGCAAATTAGGGAAAAACATGACATCAAAATAGAAGAGAGAAGTTGGAAAGAAGAAGGGATTTGTTGGAGGAATTGGTGGGGAAGGGAAAAGGGAGTTTGGAGGGAGGTATTATGAACATGCTATGTCTATATGTGTGGAGGTTGCCACAAAACGTTTGAAAATAAATCTTTAAAAAAAAAGAATATGTAAACCAAGCATGGTGGTGCACACCTTCAATCCCAGCAGTCAGGATGCTGAGGTAGGACAACAATGAATTTGAGTCCAGTCTGAGCAACAAAGTGAGCTCCAGGTCAGCTTGGGCCGGAGTGAGATACTACTTCAAAATAAACAAAACATCAACTGCGCTTAGTGGCATATGCCTTTAATCCCAGCACTGAGGAGACAGAGGCAGGGGGATCACTATGCATTCTAGACCAGCCTGGGACTTCAGAGTGAGTTCCAGGTCAGAATGGACTAGAGTGAGACCAGGATAGAGTGAGACCATACCTCAAAAAGAAATAGACAAGCAAACAAAAAGCAAACAAATAAAACCCCACAAAACAAAATAAGAACATAATGAAAGTAGGCCAAGATATAGCTCAATGGTTAAGTACAAGGCCCTAGTTTGTATTCCCAGAAAGGGCAAAATATGAAAGATATTTATTTATAATCGAAAATGCATATATATATATATACATACATACATACATACATACATAAAAATTAATCAAGCCACTATTGGCTCATTGGTACCAGGTTAAGACACATTGTGCTATTATATTGTCCATGGAAAATTTTCAGGTCCCTTCATGTTCAACAATTTTATCAATTTCTTGGGGTAAGAGATACACCGGATATCATAACTAACATTTCAAAGAGCATAAACAACTGTCTGTAATGGATATCTAATGGAAAATGAAGTGAGAACATTAGTCCCCAGTAGTTTTGATAGTTTGATATGAGCTAGCATTGGAATGTGGCCATCAAAAGCAGCTAATTGGATTGTAGGTTACATTAACAGAAGGAAGTAGGTGATGGTGTAGATGATTTTGCCCTGGATACATCATACTGCAAGACTGCACAACATTTTAGGGGCTAGCTCTTAAGAAATACAGGGACTATTATATTATGGGGTATTTGACATGAAAGGAAGAAAACCATGAAATAAGGTCTTATAACAACTGTTGATTGAAATTAAAATGTCGAGCTGGGTAAGAATCCAGTAAAGGAGGAACTCTGTTGATTTCAAAATATTGAGAGGCATTAAGGTGAAAAAATAATTTGATGGACTCTAGATCTTTAATAATAAAAAATATAGCCCTAAAGGTTATAAAAGGACACTTTAATACTAGAACACACCTTCCAATTCATAAAAAAGTACCTCACAAAGAAAATGTGCTGCCTTAAGAATGTGGCTGTCCCATCCCTAAAGCAGTGTAAAGTCAGGGCTGAACAGCCAATTGGCCACAATACTGTGGAGGAAACCAAAACATTTGATAGGAGGTCAGAAACTAGGTAACTGTTACATTGCCTTCCTATACCAAGAATTTCTGAGTCTACAAACCAAGAAACTTAGGTGGCTGTAAAGAAAACAGATCTGAAGTCATCAATATGACCCCCATTTTCCTATCCAGGAGCCACTGAGAATCAGTCACCCTAGTGTAGTGGATTATGGAACCCTATCTTTGTGCTTATTCATCTCCATTGGAGAATCTTGACTCAATCACAATATATTGAAAATGACCTTTTCATTTATACACATTAAAATATTCAAATATCTACATAGCCATTGAAGAATTCACAAAAGAAAGCCAAAATGAAACAGTATCTTCTCTTTAAAAAAAAAAAAAGGCAGGCTACTGACAGTTTGATAATTTAGGGGCAAAGCAGAGTGTAAGGATGAATTCAGTCCTACTGAAGCTGCCACGATTTTGGCAGGTAAAGTTCTAAATGTAAATTGCAAAAATGGTCCATGTCTATGACAAAATCCTTTAATTATGTAACCCAGCAGTGGCAAGCCCATCCACCCTATTGTGAATATTCCAGTGATCTGATACGTTTACTGTGATGAGGAAGGGACTTGTATAAAATTGCATTTTAAATGTCATCCATGTTATAAACAAGAAAGCCATGCCATATAAAACATTCTCAATTTCTTTAAACACTGAATCTTAAGAGGGAGAGAAGAGAGCCAAGTATGATGCATGCTAGTAATTTCTGCACTTTGGAAGTTGAGACAGTAGGATAAGGAGTTCTGAACCAGTGTGAGCTGGGCAACTAAGACCCTCTCAAAAGATGGGGGGGGGGCTGGAGACATGGTTAAGCAGTTAAGGAGCTTACCTGCAAAGCCTAATAACCTGGGTTCAATTCCCCAGTACCCACAAAAATCCAGATGAACCAAGGGATTCATGCATCAGGAGTTTGTTTGCAGTGCACCCATTCTCTCTCTCTCTCTCTCTCTCTCTCTCTCTCTCTCTCTCTCTCTCTCTTTCTCTCTCTCTCTCTTCTCTGTCTCTCTTTGCTTGCAAATAAATAAAAAATATTTTAAAGAGGGAGGAAGAAATGAGAGTATAAAACTGGAAGAAGGTAAAGAAAAAAGGAATGAAAGGACGGTATGAGGTGGGCATACATTAATTGCCTGCTAGTTCTATGCTCAGTAATTCACTATATATATATATATATATATACATATATATATATGTATATATATATATATATATAGTTTAAAGACTAACCATCATTCCTTTAACATACAAATTAACAGGTTCATTATAGCATTTTTTTAAAATCTTTCCTTTTGGCTTTTTTGAAGCCGTGTCTCATTCTAGCCAAGGCTGACCTGAAATTCACCCTGAAGCCCAAGCTGGCATCAAACTCCTTGAGTGCTGGAATTAAAGGCATGTGCCAACATTCCCCATTCATAATGGCATTTTCATAGTTCCTTCACTTCGGTTGATCCTCCTCCCCCAATTTTCTCCCCCATCTGCTCCTCCTCTTGTAACAACCTTTTGCCCGCAGTACACTCCTTTCCATTTTCATCACATGTGTTATTAACTCTTCCCCACAAACATGAAGCAAGAAGAATCCTTATTTTGAAAGACAAAGTAGCAAAATTAGTATAGTTAAGTAGCATGACTAAGGTGATCATGGACCTGTCTGACTCTAAAAACTGATTTTTTAAATTTATTTGCAAGCAGAGAGGAGCAGAAGAGAGACAGACAGAAAGAATGGGAGCACCAGAGCCTCTAGCAGCTGCAAACAGACTCCAGATGCATGCTCCACTTTGTGCATCTGACTTTACATGGGTACTGGGGAGTGGAATTCTGGGCTTTGGTTTCTTCATCCGTAAAACTGAAAGATTAAACTATATGATCCCTAAAGTTGTTCCACTTAACTCTTAAATTATATATTGAATAATAAAAAAGAAAAATGTATATATTGGACTCATAAAAATGAAGATAAAGTGGTTTTAGCATGTTATAGGACCCCAGAATTGAAAGAATTACTAACACTCTAGTTCCAAACATAGAAGCTTATTCTCACTCTTCTGAGCCTCTGTTTTTCAAGTTGACTGCATACTTGTAACACATGATTCAAATTCAAACATGATATTCTCAGCATCTGAAGATCCTAATTTCCTCAGTAGATGCTATTGTGTGGTCATATCACACTGTTCATTGAAATTAAAGAAATTAAACCAAAATAAGAGGCTGACCAAGCAAGACAGCACTGAGCTTCCAGGATTAAACCTAAAAGAAAGCATCACTCCCAATTCAGGAATGAGGACCATTTAGGAAATTTATTCCCACTTCCTATTTTGAGCTTAATAACATGCATGTCATCTAATGGTAGCCACTAATTGACAGATCAGTGTTGGCACATGGAACTAAAGTATAGTTGCCATCTATATTTCTATTTGTTGTTAAGGCAACTACAAACCCAGGTTTCTTAAAGTTGCAGAAAATGTTTTCTGTTTTGATTTTTAATATTTCAACCCTCAATACCTTTATCTAGCCCACAGACATTTCATGAGTTCCTGGTATTAAGGGAAAAAATATCTTACTTGTGGAAGTCAGCTTCATAGATTTACAATGATTGACACTGCCTATAAATCCAGATTTCTGCCTTGTATTTTGTGGTTAAACCCTCATGACCCACGACGATGACCTTAAGCTAATGTAACATTGAAGCAGCACCTTGCCCTGCTGACTTAGCCACAGTTGATATACTCTTGGTTTTTAATTCTACAGTACCTTTCCACATCCCATTCATAATTTTTTCCATTTTCTGAAAATGATCCAATTTCCTGCAAAAATCATTCGTGACAAACATATTATTTTCTTGGTAATTCTTCGGGTAAAATAGTTCCAGAGGGTGATCACCACAATACCTTGTCAATTGAGGGTATAAATCAGATTTACTCTCTTTTCAAAGATTTCTTCCTATCAGATAAAATTCTTCCTTTGGAGGTGATTTGCTGCTGGTCTTGTGACCTGATTTACAATCCATGTAAAGACAAAGGAATATACTCCCCTTTCTCATCTGAGGATTCTTTTACAAATGAAAACAGCTCGTTAAAAAGAGAACTGATAAGACCATTATATATGGTTGTGGTGACAAAAAAATCATTTTAAATAAAATACCTGCTTGTATTCTTAAAAATTTAAGGTACAGAATGCCTTTAATTTTTCCTACCTTGAATTTAGATAGGATATGATAATATTGTTCAGTTTGAAATGAAACCCAAAGGGGACAGCACCTCAGAAAGGTATCATACAATATCTTTAAAATCAAGAAAATGAAATATTATAAATTTCAGTATTTGAAAGTTAGTTTTAGAAGAAAGAAATTATTTCATTAATAACTACTTGCATCTATAAATGACTGGAGTTTCTTTTCATGGAAAATGCCTTTGTTTTAAAAATAGTTACTATTTCATTTTGTTATTCTATTTTAAATGTACCTTGTCACATCATAACTAGATCTGAGTGCTAGCTAAGTCTCCTCAAAAGTTAATGGTCCTTAAAATTTTAATTCAGTAGCATCTTATACATCTTCCAGTTTTTTTAAAACTCTTATAGTGAGTGAACATTAACTGGGGTCCATTCAATTATGAAAATATTTAGAACTCTGAAATGCTCTTTTAAAAATGTCTACAATGAGTCCCAGCACTTGGGAGGCAGAGGTAGGAGGATCACTGTGAGTTCAAATCTACCCTTAGACTACATAGGGAATTCCAAGTCAGCCTGGGCTACAGTGAGACACTATCTTGAAAAACAAAACAAAACAAAAATATCTACAATGACTAGTACATGTTAAAAATATCATGTCACAATCGTTTTAAAATGAAAAATAGTTGAAAGAGTAGACTATTTTGCATAAAATTTATAATATACCAATTACATTGCTACCATATTAATACTAAAATAATTTAAAGGTAATTCTCATCACCAACCATAT
Source organism: Zapus hudsonius (assembly GCA_004024765.1). Taxonomy (NCBI): domain Eukaryota; kingdom Metazoa; phylum Chordata; class Mammalia; order Rodentia; family Dipodidae; genus Zapus; species Zapus hudsonius. Next base: position 10,312 of record PVHP010053536.1, read on the forward strand.
CAACTGCATCAGTTTTTATCTGTTTTTTTTAATTGTCCATAATGAGTTACATTATTTAGTGGGCAAACAATGAGTTGTTATCACCAATTCCCCGATGCCCCCCTCACCCATCCCCAATCAGCTGGATAACCTCATGCATGGTCGTCTGGATCAGTCCTTGTGGCAGGGGACCCTGGATAGCATAGTACTCAGCCCGGTCCTCCAGGCCTAAGTGTGTTGTTACTGAAGGGTGCCATGCCTCTGGACAGTCTCCCCCACCACGGTTCTCACAATCTTTCCACCCCCTCTTCCACACAGTTCCCTGAGTCGTGGTGGATGAGTATTAAGGCTGCTTTAATGTTCTGAGCTCAGGAGTCTTTGTGTCGAAAATCGTTGGTTTCTGTCACCCTGGCTTATCCTGTGTTGATTGAATGTCTGTGGCTGTGGG
>PVHP010053537.1:0-10718 GCA_004024765.1 Zapus hudsonius
AAAACCCATATAAGTTGTGAAAGATGCTAAGTATATAAATACTGTAGGACCTACACACGAAAGAAAACATGTGGTATGTGTCCTTCGGAATATGGCTTATTTTGCTTAATTGATCATCTCTAAAATGACCTACCACATTTTCTTGATCCATGGATTTGTTGATTGACACCAGAGCTGTCTGAACTTGGCTACTGTGACTGGTGCGGCAATTAACAGGGATTGCAGGTTTCTCTGTAGTATGCTGACTTAAATTCCTTTGGATGTATTTCCATGAGTGGAATCACTGGACCACATACTTCTTTTTTTGTGGTAACACTTTTCTTTGTTCATTATTCATAATTACATGCATTGTGTGAGCAAATCTTGTGGTGGAAGCTCCATTACTCTCCTCCCTGTCCCCAACCCACTGGGAAACATCCTCATGGGCATACTGGATCAGTCCATGGGGTAAGGATTTATAAATAGCACAGCAGGTAACCAGGTCTCCCCACCCTCCCTTTGTGTGCTGTTGCTGAGGGGGCGGCAATGCCTCTGGATATTCACCCACCATGGCTCTTACAATCTTTCTGCCCCCTCTTCTGCTCAGTTCCCTGAGTCATGGTGGGTGAGTTATAAGTCTGTCTTATTGTTGAGATCTTAAGTGTCTCTGGACTTCTGCTTTGGGTTGTGTTGGATATCATTGGTGTGGGTTATCTGACTTGCTGTGGTGATAGGTCTCATGTTTATCACTGTATCACATATTTCTAATTCAGGGTTTGTTTTTGTTTTTGTTGAAGAATGTCCATGATGGCTAGGCTAATGTTCATTCCACCAGCAGTGTATAAGGGATGCCATTTGCCTACATCCTCACAATCTTTTGTATTTTGTTTTCTTAGTGACAGCCATTCTGACTGAGAGATATGGAATCTCTATGTAGTTGTGATTTGCACTTCTCAAACGCTAAAGTGTTTAACATTTTCTGTGTTTATTGGCTATTTGTCTGTTTGATTTGACCATATAATGATTGGTTTGTTTTTGAGTTTCTTGGTATTTAGTTTCTACATGTTTCATATATACTACCTACTAATCCTCTAGCAGATGTATTTGACCATTTAATGATTGGTTTGTTTTGAGTCTCTTGGTATTTAGTTACTGCATGCTTCATATTCACTACCTACTAATCCTCTAGCAGATGTATTTCTAGCAAAGGTTTTCTCCCTTTTGCAAGCTACCTCTTCACTTGGTCAGTTGCATCCTTTGCAGTGCAAAAGCTTTTTAATTTTATGCAATCTTGCTCATCAAGTCAAGATATTATTCCTGAGTTACTAGACTTCTTTTCAGAAACACCTTGCCTAGGTCTAAAAACACTTTTGAAGTGTTTTCACAATGAATTTCACCAAGAATTTCAGGTCATATATTAAAGTCCTTGATTCATTTTAAATTGATTTTTACAGGATGAAAGATATGATTCTAGCTTTACTTTTCAACATGTGGATATCTTGTTTTCCCATCACTATTTCTTGAAGAAGTGGTATTTCCTCCAATGTATGATTTAGGCATTTCCATTAAAAAGCAGTCGAGGGTTGTGGAGATGGCTCAAGTGTTAAAGGCGCTTGATTGCAATGCTTGACAGTCCAGGTTCATTTCCCCAGTACGAACAGCCAGATGCACAAAGTGGTGCATATGTCTGGAGTTCTTTTGGAAGTGGTAGGAGCCATGTCATACTGTTTCTCTCCCTCTCTCCCTCTCTCTCTCTCTCTCTCTCTCTCTCTCTCTCTCTCTTTCTGTCTCTTTTCTTCTCTTCTCTCTCTTCCTCTCTCTTTCTCCCTCTCTTTCTCTCTTAAATAAATAAATAAAAATTTTTAATCAGTTGGACATAGCAACATGGGTTTATTTCCTGGTCCTCCATTCTGTTCCGTTGGCCTTTGTGTCTGTTTGTGCCTATACCATCCTGTTTTTATACTATGGCTCTGAAGTACAGTTGAGGCTAGGCTAACATTATGATAAATTTGGCATTATTCTTTTGGTTAGTATTCTTTAGCTCTCATAGGTATTTTGTGCTTTGGGATGAATTTGGGGGATTTTTTCATCTATTTCTATAGAGAATGTCATTAAAATTTGGAAGTATGTTTTGGTGAAGCTTTAGATCACTTTAATTATAACACATCGATTTGTGATATTAATTTTAATAATCCATGAGACTGGACCCTTTAACTTTTGGTGTTTTCTTTTTCTTTAGTGTTTTAAAGTTTTGACTATAGAGTTGTTTCACATCATTAGTTAAGTCTTTTCCTAGGCATATTTTAAATGATTGTGAATGAAAATGTTTCTGTCATTTCTTTCTCAGCATGTTATTACAAGTATATTGGAAAGATACTTTTATATGTTGACTTGATATTATGTTACTTGGCTAAATGTGTTTAAAATTTTGAGAAATTTCTGGTGGGTTTCTTACACTTCTTTATTATCATTTTCTCTATCTGTCTGTCTCTGTGTTATGTATGCGGGTGTGTGAGACGTGTTTCTTTTATTCATATGTGTGAATGTGGGCACACAAGCCAAAGCACAGCAATGGAGGTCAGAGGACAAATTGATGTGTCAGTCCATCCTCTTTGACACAAAGTATCTCCTTCACAGTTATACCTGCCAATCTGTCAGGCCTGTGACTTCCAGGGATTATCCTGTCTCCCTTCCCATCAATCAGCATTTACATGACTTCATTAGAGCCTTATCTGTGATGCCATCCATCCATACTTTTCCTCCCACCTCCACCCAACTACATTTAATCCTCTCCATGCTACACATAATCTCAGGATGTGCTACAATCAATAGGAAGTAAAAGGTTAACTAGAGGGGAGGCTCCATTCAAACAGCTTTCAGAAAGCCAACACCCAGGCTGGGTAAGGGACTTTTTGATGTTATGGTTATTTTGGAATCACCCACACTTCTAGAAATAACTTTCACCTTTACCCCTGTTAGTAAACTCAGTGAGGACATCACCTCAGCAAGCTGACGTTTGATGGAGCGAGTCCTTTGATCTACTGGTACCCAGGAAAAGTAACACCCATATACTTTGATATTTATGCAGAAACACCTGCTTGCTTTTAAGTTCTATTTATATGGAATGTCTTCTTCATCCTTCAACACTGAGGCTGTTTGTCTTGCCACTTACACATGTTTCTTGCAAGCAATAGATAGATGGGTTTTGTGTTTGTATTCTGATCAGCTCTTAGAGAATTGAGGTTATTAACATTCTGAGTTATTGCTGAAATATATAATTTCTTAATCTGTTGTTTTTAATAATGCTTGGCACATTCTCAATCCTCATTATCTACTATTCCAATATGGTTTATTCTTTCCTGTGAGAGCCTGGATGTCTTTATCTTCTCATTCAATGTGTGTGATACTTAAAAGAAACTTCTGGAGTCCGGGCTTACTGCTCAGAAATTCACAAGATCAACTTTACATACTACACGTGAACTCCATTGATATTCTTTTTTTTAATTTTTATTTTATTTATTCATTTTAAAGCAGAGATAGAGAGAATGAGGGAGAGATAGAGAAAGAGAGAGAACCAGGGCCACCACCTTGTTGGTCTGGCTTATGTGGGTACTGGGGAATTGAACCCGGGGCCTTAGGCACTGGAGGCAAGTGTCTTAACCACTGAGCCATATATCCATCCCTCCATTGATATTCTTTTGGTTATATTATCAAGTAATTTTAAATGATAATAGAATTCAGCAAAATTGTATATTTCAAATGTGCTTTACATTTTTCAGAGAGACCTTTGGATTTCTTATTAATAGATTCTTTCTTAGATAATACCCAAATTATCAGTAGGTTAATGACTTTTGGAACAATGAAAGAAAACTTAAAAGTACTCTCTAGGGAAACTTATGGGAGGTAAAGAAATGGTCATAATTAGGATAATTAGGGAGAGAAATCAATAATAATGGGGTCTCTGTGACTTTAAGGCAAAAGTGGCATAGGGGGGATGAAAGGGACCAGAAAGAAGAGGTGGACAATGGAAGAGGCCAATAGAGAGAAGTGTAGAGGAAGGTGGTTTATAAGAAAAAGGTATATATGAAAATAGCGTAATAAAATCAATTACTTTTTTGTTTTGTTATGTTTTCTGAGGTAGGGTCTTACTCTAGCCCAGGCTGACCTGGAATTCACTATGTTGTCTCAGGCTGGCCTTGAACTCATGACAATCCTTCTATCTCTGCCTCCTGAGTGTGCTGGGAGTAAAGGTATGCAACACCACACCTGCCCTTGAAATCCATTACCTTTTAATACTTACTAAAACAAATAATAAAAATGAAAGCATTTCTATCTCTGTGTGTGGCTCTGTGATAGAGTGTTTGTCTTCTAACCTCAGGGACCTGACTGTGATTTTCAGCCCTAGGATAAAAATGAATAAATGAAATGAAAAGAAAAAAGTACTTTTCCAACCAACACAAAATTCTACAATACATTGAATCATCAGTGAAATGTAATGCCTTGCAGTCACACAACTTAAAAATCATCTTACAGTTATATATAGTCAACTGATATCTTTAATAATTTTAAATCCTCCCTTTTAAAGAACACTAAATCAATTATGTGGGCATACTGTTTAGAGAAAGAGGAAACAGTATTCTTCTGTATAAAAACATTTCCATAACCACTTCAAAATTATTAACCATTCTTTTAAATCTGGTATTAAAATGGAAAATGTAGGTTCCATTTGAGTCATTTTATTGTGGGACCTTGTGTCTAAATAGAAGGCATAAGCTATTATCATGATGAAATGTGTCATGTCCTGAATTCATCATCTCTAATAAGCTTAGAATAAGACCTTTATGCAACACATATCATATACACAATTCAAATATATGCGGTTCAAGTACTGCACCTGATTTTCATTGAATCTAATTTCTCTGCTTCTTGTGTGTGTGTGTGTGTGTGTGTGTGTGTGTGTGTGTGTGTTTGCGTGTGCCTTTCATTTCCTCATCTTTGTAAGCTTCCTTATTTTTCTTTTCAGTTTACAACTTTCCATCAATTAAATTAGTGCATAACATAAAATCAACTGGTAAACTGTAAACGTAAATTTTACTTCTACATTATCTTTCTTATGCACAACAAAATCTACCCACCATGTTATAATAGGCTATTTTAATATATGTGGAGAGAGAGAGAGAGAGAGAGAGAGAGAGAGAGAGAGAAACAATCAGAAAGGACATGGCTATCCTGACCCTCTCTCCATTCTAATAATGGGATTAATGATAATAGGTACATATTAGGTATAATCATGAATTTGCATTTTGACTCAAAAGCAAGTACCTGAGAAAAGAGCTAGAAATTGCATTCTTAGAGCATTTGCAAGACCATTTATTAATAGACATTTCAAATGTGCTCTGTTACTCAGGAGACAAACAAAGGTACTTATCTTCAATGTGAAGCATTTTTTAATGTGTGTACACAAAAATGTTGCTTTGGGAATTATATCATAACAGAAATTGTTTGTAATTAGAATATGCCTGACTTAGAAATAAACGCTTTCAAGATGAAAATATTTTTTCCTTTGTGGCCTCTAGCAGTAACAATTTATGTAGAGCTATTAAAACAATACAGTTGTCTCCAAATATATTCATTCATTATGTTGAAGGAAGACAATACCTTCTAGTTGAATTCATAAATAAAAAATGTATTTCTCATGCTTGTAGCTAAGGTAGTATAACATTTCAAATGCCTTTGTCCTCAGATACCCCAAACAAGAGGATGCTCCCTGCTGCTAAAAGTTGTCATGCTTCCCACTTCTTTTCATAAGTTATCAGGCAGAAATGGCATGAAGGTGACAACTTAAGCTAAAAATCTGTCAAAACAAAGAATAGCTAACAGGCATGTCTAAGGCTGATATAAAAATGGAGCTTGTACCAACTAGAATGAAATGTATGCAATATAGATAGATGCTTGCTCAGAAAATCAGTACCTCAGTGTTTACTGAACTGAACACATTTCAGTGCAATGATTTATTCCCTTGGAATGGTGTAAGATTTGTTGAATCTATAGGTAAAGACAGTCCCGTCTTCAACAACATAAAGGTAGTATTGCCAAAACTTGTGTTCTCAACATCCTAGAATCTTTGCCAAATGCTTTCATACTCATAATTCCCTTATCCAAGACCTTCAGCATGTGCCCAAAACTACACATAGTACCACACTCTATATATACAATGGATTGTTATCTCTATGTGTACTCATATATGATAGAGATAAACTTATAGTTGGGTACAATAAGAAAGTAGCAATAAAAATCAGATAGAGCAATTATCAATTTAATAGAAGTTCCATGAATGTGGTCTCTCTGTCTCTCTGTCTCCCTCTCCCTCCCTCTCTCTGTGTGTTATTGCCCACCACTCACCCTTCTCCTCATAATAAAGTGGGATGATGACCTAAGCACAGAATGAAATGGGGGACATGAATGACACAGATATTGTGATGTAGGCTTGGGTATCTATTATATGTTACTTGAATGCAAGCTCTGCAGTATCTCTGATACTTCAAAAATAATCTGATCACCAAGAAAGTTACAGTAATAGCTACAAAGTTTTGGGATGACCCTCCAAACCAGGCACAGTTTTGGAAGGAAGATACTTAATGACATTACAGATCCAGGGGATCTATGGCAAAAGAGGTTGGCTCCCTTTCACAGGTCCAGACAGAGAAGCCATCACCATGAACCAACACTACACACACACACACACACACACACACACACACACACACACACACACACAAGCTAACAGGCAGGAGGAAGAGAGAGATTTCCTTCCCCTTTATATAGTCTTAGGGTTGGGTCTTGCAACCCTTTCCCAGACTTGTTGACTTCCTGAGACTCTGAAATTTCCTTCCTGCACTGCCCTCCCAAAAATGGATGTTTGTTTCTAGCTAACATAACTTTCTGAATCCCCTGAGCCTCCATTTTCTCTTCAATTAGGAGGAAATCTGCTACACCACACTTAAGACAACTGTGGATTATTAACATATCAAGTTGACAACAAAACTTAACCATCACAGCTTCTAAGTGACTAGTGAGTGAATGACCCCCTATGTCATATTTATGCTGGACAAAAGAGAAACACACTAGGTGGCAGGGAGATTTTAGTATTCAACTCAGAATGGCACATATTCTAAAATTTATAAATTAACTATTTCTGGAATTGTCATAAGCCAATATGGAATTTAAGCAATTTGGTAGTTTTATTGTAAATAGTCCATATAGCTCAGATATTTTTGACTCAGATTAAGCTTCCTACTGAACCTTACAGTGGGGAGAGCCAGTGTGTCACTGGGGCAGATCTTGAATCCAGCCCTAAGGTTTGTCCCAAGTCAGCTCATGCTCTGACTGTTCATTCTCTTTCTCTTCTATGGATATATGATATAGTGCCAGCTTTCTCTGCCTTCTAAGCCGTAGGCTTTTAACCTGGGACTCTGTGCCAGGTACAAATTCCTCCCATTAAGTGTACTTCATAGCCAATCATAGAAGAGTTGACTAGTCCTGTAACCTAAGTCCACTATTATAACCGTAAGTAGGTCTTGCCTGGATGCTTGATTTTGTAGATTCCAGAATTAACTGATGGCTTTTCATGGCAGTGGCTAACATTGTGCTTTCTGTCTTTGGCAGGGAAATGGCTTTCATCTGAGGTCCAGCTTGATTTCGCTATGCCTTGTGACTGCAGCATATGGTGTCTTTAGCAATAGGCTCTTATCATATAGTTCTGGGTGGTAATCAAGTGCCTTGGCAGTGGTCTGCATTATTTTGGGGGCCTCACTGGTCTCCCTGACAAACAGAGCTCACTGGGAGTGGTAGGGGGTGACCCATCTCCAGCACTGGGATTTACCTGCAAAAAAGTAAGTTTTTTTAAGCTTTTATTTTATTATTTTATTGCTTTATTATGTATTTTTATATTTATGGATTGATTGATTTTTATTATTTATTTAATTTTAATTTAATGAATGCACATAAACACCTAGACCATAAAATTTTTCTTTGGTGTGTTTGTGTGTGTGTGTGTGTGTGTGTGTGTGTGTGTGTGTGTGTGTGTGTGGAAAAGCATACAACAGAGATGTTATCCACCTCTTTTTAGACATCGGCCTGGAATTCACCAAATAGGCTACACTGGCTGGTCAATGAACTCCAGGGATCTTCTTGTCTCTCTAACTTCCTGTGTTGGAATTTTTAGTACATGGTGCCACACCCAGCATTTTTACTTTAATAATAGAAACTGAACTCAGACCCTCATGCTTGTGAGACAAACACTTTACTGACTGTGTAATCGCCCTGCCCCCCCCCCTTACAATTTCTTAAAAGGTAAAGAAGTAAACCATGGTGGTGAGTACCCACTTTCAAATTCCTTTGCTGCTAGGGAAGAAAAGAGAGAGTTTAGGCTAGAAAACGGAACAAAAAGAAGTTAAAATACACTTCTTATTTACTGTAAGCTTATTCTAAAGACAATGTAATCACTGTTGCCATTAAGTTCATAGTGTCTACAAATTGTCCTACAAGGTATTCTTTATTTTTAGAGTTGAAGAGAGAAGTACAGCCAAGTCGGAAGACAGTCTTGCAGACATGGAATGTTTTTAAAACAGCACAACTTATGTGGTGTGTCCAGATCACCTCTCCTCTTATTCCCATTCAGTTTATTAAGTTTATATTGCTCATGAAGTTTGCATTGACTATCTCAAGGTCCTTTTTATTTCTTTTTAGGTAATTTGTTAAACAATTTATGTTGTTAAAAACACAGACATCAGTATTCTTTATTTATGGCTATGAAGCCACTAATACTAAAAAAAAAAAAAAAACCTCACAACATACATTGCAACATACATATGGCGGATACAGAAAACTATGAATAAAGTTTTGGATTATTCAGCTTTCTCCTAGATCATGAGTTTGATGTAGACCTACTATGCATTATTTTAGAGTTGTAGCCTCAGTAAAAGTACAAGCTCACTCCTTGTAGCATCCTTTTGTTTTGAGCATGGCTGTACAACAAATGTTCCTAATGGAGAATACCATTAAACTCCCATGTGTCACACAGATAGAATGAAGGGATATAAGCAGCCTACCATTTCAGTTTCTTTTTCATTTCTCCAGTCAGCAAATTATTTTGGTCATGGTATGGGAGTGATTTATTATTTTGTGTCTTAATAGATAGCCAAAAGAAGAATTAAAAATGAAAATTGAGGATTTTCCTGAGAGGGCAATGATCTCATATGGAAGGCAGGTGGAAGCATTTCTGGCGATTTGGACAGATGGAATTCCAACAATGAGGTTATTTTTGCCTTGTAAAAAAAATTAGCTGAAGTAATTCAAATTCTTTTTTTTCCTGCCCAATTTGTGCTCTGTGTACAATTAAGTATTAAAATACTATTTTTCTATTGGGTAAAATTTAAAACTGTTTGTATAGAGTTTCTTTGAAGTTGCTGCAATTGTCTAACCCATTTCAAGTTTTTATAGGATCATAATGTCCATATGAACTGACCAAAAGATAATAAAGATGCTAGGCAAATAGAATTGTAAAGGTTAAATAAATGCTACAATAAACTTTTACTTTAGGATTTTCTATAATATATCTGTAGGATGTATATATATTATATATGTATGCATATATGTATGTGTGTTTGTAATATAAGCAATATGAATGCTGTAACATTGATATTATTCTCCTTAGGATATTCAGCCAATGTGCCTAGAATTTTCTGACTGAATATATTGCTATATATTCAGTAGTAGGATTGTTGCATGTAGCTCCCAAAGTTACAATATAAGTGGTTCATTAGCACTTATTTTGTTAGCTTATGCCTATGTTCCCTGCAACATTAGTCAGAGAAAAGATAGAACATGAAAGCAATAGAGATTCATGGTTCATATATTTTAATTATTTGAATTGTAAGTTACAGCTGCCCACACAAATTGATAGAAATATACAATCCAAGGACTGTAAAGGAATTTCAAATAATGCCAAGAGGAACCCAAAAGTTGTTTTCTTTTCAGTAATTTCAAAATAGGCATGCCTTTATTGACTTTCCACCTTTGATTGCTTCCCAGCGCAAAGGCCATGACTATAAATGTTCCAGCAAGAATGGCCTATGATCAGGATGGCCTGTATGGCTCAGCATATTCCCAGCTCTTCTGGTGCTGCAGCCAGACAATCTTTGAAGTGGTCATAATCATCTTGGAGTGTACTGCACATGTCTTCAGCACTGCAGAGAATAAATTATAGTTCAGGACAGATCAGAAAAGATATTGCCAACTATGCTTCACAATTTTCATCTCGTGTTTCACCCTTTGAGATCCAAATGTAGAACTACCTTAGTCTGATTGGGATATCTCACAGGTAACAACCTAGGGGAATAGCAAAGTAATAGTTTTTTTTTTCATAAGTGACCAGAAAAAGTACATCAAAGCTCTTCTTCTCTCTACATTTTCCTACGACTCTCTCTTTAGCCAGCAGTGAGAAACTCCTATCTAGGTAGCCTGGTATGACTCTTGTTATTAAAGCAAATTTAAATTACTGAATCATCCAATTAAGATTCCCTATTCTATGCTCAACCACATTATAAATATTCAAAAATATCTTTTATCTTTTTTAAAAAGAATCATTTTATAACATGAACATGGCTCTCTACCTCCATTAGACTTTGCTCTTAATTAAATTCATGCTTAGAAGATAAAAGAAAGTTACTCTTCATTTT
>PVHP010053538.1:0-10747 GCA_004024765.1 Zapus hudsonius
AGAGCTACAACCTAGGTGCTAAAACTGATTGGTCAGATATGAACCAATCAGCTGTCCCTCTGACTCACGTGGGGAGGACTTAAAACTAGCTCCCCTAGAGAACTCGCCCTCTTGTCCCACATGGCAATGGAGTAGAAGGACTGCTGGCCCAGGCCTCAGTGAGGTAAGGCCTGTACCCCTACCCCGCTGGGGTAGGGGGGCAGGCTCCAGATATTTCTCTCACGAACCTCTCTTTTTCACAAAGGGAGCTTTTCTGTTATCTTTTCTTGGACTGCTTATCTAACTAAATAGTAAAAGCTCTGAGAACTCTCTGACAACGTGTTTTCCCCACACTGGTGGCGAGAAAACTTTATGACTTCCCACATCCAATTTCCCCATCCAACTCCCCTTTTCCTGATCTACTAAATTAGAATAAATGTGTAATTAAAAATTAATTCTGTCCCTGTGTACAATTCTTTGGCATTAGAGGACACGAACTCGGAGTAGGAGGAGGGGGAAGGGAGGATTCCAAAACTCTCTCTCTCTCTCCCCGCGTTGCTTACTATTAATTAGCAGCAACCCGTATCACCAGGTGATGCCCCCTTTGAAAAGTTAAGGTAAGAAATGATACCATATGCATATGAAAATATATCCAATCTTCTTCCTACCTAAATTACTGTGAATTGAAAGAACAGTATCATTTTCTGTGTATATATATATATATATATGTATATATATATATATATATATATATATATATATATATATGGTAGTAAACATCAAAAAGCTTGGTAATAGCCCATGTATATAGTTTTTTCAGGGTAATTGCTACTGAGATTGACAGTGTAAATTGGTACATTGGTTCGAAGGGCTCTTGAGCAATTTCTATCAAAATTTAAAATGTGCATATCTATTGTTGCAGAATTTCAAGAGAATTCATCTTGAGAATATGTTGCATGGAATCCCAAATATTATGCTTCACTCAATGAATGTGTTTATATTCGTATGCATGTGTTTGGACACACGGTAGTCTATACAGGAAGAAGAGACCAAGATGGAGAATTAATAAAGACTTTGACTTCTCCAGGCATATAACAGTGAAAACGATGCAGAAAGGAGAGGAAGGGCCATGGGTCCTAGAAATTCACGTTGGGAATGGCTTGGAGAAGGAGAAAGGGCTTGAATGTTAGTCACAAAGGGAAAGGGAGGCCCAAGTGCCATGGATGGCAAATGGACAGTGTGGGAACTCGAGCCTCCATTTGTGTAGGAGAACCAGCCCTTCACCCCAGGGTGAGTGAGTGAGAGGCAGCTGGAGTAAAAGCCAGGCAGGCCAGGCTCTGTGGGGGTGGTGAGCTGATCTTTAAACCTGCTAGTGATCCGGCGTGTCTCTTGCTGATATCAGCAGCAGCTGAGAACCCCCATGGAGAGCAGCCTTGGAACTGGGCCATCCCAGAAGGAGAGGGGGAAGGGGACTCTCATTTTCACTCAACAAATGTGTGGGTATTTTTTTTTCTCATATCAGCCAGTTCTCCAACTCTCTCTCTGTATACATTTGGTTAAGCCACTTTGATTTTAATATTATCTATCTGGAGTTGGGGTTGCTCTCACAAATGAAAGGGTCATACCTGGGAGCTTTCTGTATTTGCTGAACTCAGAAAAACACCTTGCTTACACTTACAGGTGCAATTCAGGAACAGTCAAGTGGGGAAGGTACATAAGGCAAGATGGGGGGAAGGGAATACAGCTTCCATGTTCCCCTCGGATACCACCCACTCTGCATCTCCATGTGGGCCCCAACCTGCAATCTTTCTGAAGCCCATCATTGAGGTGTATGTAAGTGTAATGTGGTGCATGTGGGTGGGTGTGCACGTGTGTGTGCAGAGGCCAGGGGGAATGTAGGGTGTCCCCTTCCATTGCTTACTGGCTTATTTCCTTGACAAAAAAATCCCTTCACTGATTCCAGAGCTTGCTGTTTTCCTGAGTCCCTGGTCCCCTCTGCACAGAGGTTACAGGTGAGCATGGCCACTCCCAGCTATTTACAGTTTTAGGGAATTGAACTCGGGCTCGTCCCAGTCCCTCATGAAGGAAGTGCTTCAGACCAGCTCCAGCTGTCAGATCTTTTTTTAAAATGGAGGATTACTAAATAGCCATGACCAATCAAGTATTGTTCATTGGTAATTAACTCAATCTCTGGTCTCTTCCTCTAGAGGTCAGAGGGTGAGTGCCCATTCTCCAATGACCTCTTAGCTCTTCTGACCCTCAATCTCCATCCTGAGGTTGTTCAGGCTCCACTGGAAGCTTACCTCATCAACACAAACTTATCTACGATTGGAAAGGACTTAATATGAACGAGGAAGCATTCTCATATCTATCACTGAGGAAATTCTAACAAGTTAGGTGTTTCATGCCTAGAACTGGAGATTAAGATGTATCTTTCTTATTATGTCAGAGTACCATGGGATGAATAGTTACTCCAGGCTCTCTGTCCTAAAAGTCACCTCAATGGCCAGAAGTACAAATGAGAGTCATGGATCTTTGTCATCTGTGTCATCTGTTCTCCTTTATTCATCATAGTCAAGGTATCAGACTTCTAAAGAAATGTGCATTCATGAGAGAAACTAACAAAATACCAAAGGAAATAATCACTGTGGCAAAATAGAAATCATATTAGACAGAATTAAAAAGAATCACTAAATAAATGACTATCCCGAAAGAAACCAGATCTTAGGACCATGGAATAGAAATGAGAAAGTCTGAGTTGTCTGGAGACTTGGGAATGTAACTGGTATTGTGACAATGAAAGCCATCTTTTCCAGAGATCCACTGGATGACAGACATGACGGAGTTAAGGAACCTGCCAGAGCCAGTCCAGGAACTCTCCCAGAAAACACAGGGGAGGAGGGATCTTTGGAAGAATAGGGAAAAGTTAGGAATGAGAATCCCAATAGGAACCAGTAATTGTACGGAATTACAATGGGAGAGGGTAGGTAGACAGGCAGTCAGGACCTGAGAGCCTCAGGCTTCAAGAATGTCACCAGGAGGCCTAATCCAGACTGGCACCGAGAGCCACAGTGAATCCCGAGCGTGTTCAAACATGGTAATTTATTATTATTTATTTACAAGAAACAGCTTGTCTCTTGACCTTTTTATTCCTGAAGGGCTCGTTCTGAGCTAGTGTTCTAATAGTCCCCCAGCTCCAGAAGAATGCAAAGTGTGTAGCAATTTCCAACTCAATGCCTCCTGGTCAGGTTTTGATGGATAAAGGAATGCAAATAAGACAAGACCCTTGCTAAGCAATATTCCCAGCACCACCCTGTTCAGACAGGGACCCCAGGGCAGCAGCTGTGGTCCTGCCCCTGCTCTTCTCCTCTTTTCCATCTGCCTTTGCGGCTTCTCTCAGCTTCGCCCAGTACTTTTTCCTTTTGGTTCCTCGATTGTTTCTCCGTCCCATAATCTTCCCTTCTGGTATTGCCACTTTCTCCTCCTCTTCAATATTTCCAAATTTATTCATAAGTCTTCCACACCTTCATCGATTCAGCAATTGTGTAGGATACCTGTCATGTTCCAGATACTAGAACAGGTATGGCTATGCTATGAGCATGACCTGTAGCCACTCTTGTTAGTGGACTAGGTAACAAGTGTACAGGCAAGGACACGCAAAGGCACGGAGCTAACAGAAGGCTAACATGGTGATTGAGGATGGGTGGGGCTAGGGGTGTCAGGTTAGTCTTTGAGGAGGAGGCATTAGAACTGAGCTGAGTAATGAAGGAAAAGTTGGCTCTGTGAAGATCTGATGGGAAGTCCCATGTGGAGAAGGAAACCATGTGTAAATACCCCCAAGCTAGGATGATTCATTGTCTTTTGTTGTTGTTTTGTTTTGTTTTTCTAGGGTTTCATTCTAGCCCAGGCTGACCTGAAACTCATTGTGTATTCCTAGGTTGGCCTCAAACTTGCAGTGTTCCTCCTCCTCCTGCCTCCTGAGTGCTGGGATTAAAGGCATGTGCCACCACGCCTGGCCCATTCTCTTCTTTTTTCTCATTTCTTATCTACAGATGTAACAGGAAAGTTGGGGTTCCCAGTTAATTCCAATGCACCTTAAAACTTAAGAGTACCCGGGTTCTTGTTCTATAAAATTAAAGAATTAAAATTATAGACCACCAGAGGATAAAGTACAGTGGGAGACTTTATTTAAAAGGGAAGGAGAAGCTACAGAGATCTCCAGCCATTAGTGAGGAGACAGCACATGGGGGAGGTTTTAACCACATGGCTATGAAATCAGGGGATCTGTGCTGGGCAGCCAAGCAAGAGAAAGAAGGGAAAATATAAAGGGCTCCCACCATGAGGAAAAATGGTTCATGTAGGCAAGAAGCCCCAGCCTCCTTACCACAGCCCTGGTGGCTGTGGTAAGGGGGCATTACCTAGGCTTGGCGATTCAGATGTCTCTCTGCTGGGCAGCCATGAGGGAAAAGAGAGCAATCCTTCCTTCTCTAGGTGACTATATGCTCTGGCCCAGGTGATCCAGAGAGACAGCTGGTTGGTCTATCTTTGACCAATCAGTTTCAGGATTAGGTTTGAACTCTAGTAAGAGACACCTCCCACTCAAGGGGCGGGGGGTCAGGTAAGGCAGGAGATGGGTGGAGCCTGCCTGCAAGCACAAGTCCAAGGTCACTCTGAAATAGTTTAACCATTGTTCTCCAAGTAAGGGAAGCAAATTGTTTGCACCTGATCATGACCAGGTCATGACTGTGTGGTTTTGTTAAAATTACTGTAAATTCTTATTGCAAATTCTAGGAACTGGGGCTTGACCCAGAGATAATTAATTATCTCTGAGAACTGAAAATTATTTTCAGAATGGGTGAGGTGCTGACTGGGGTTGACTGGTGATTAACTGCTTCTTGCTTCTGTACACAAGCTTGCTCTTTCTACACAGTAAAGGATGTGGTTTTTGCCTTTATAAACCCTAAGCTACTGGAACTTGGGGCTGACTCTCTCCCAAGTAGAGTTAGCCCCGGAGGGTCACCTCAATACATTTCCTCCTTATCTCTCAAGACCTCTCAGTGTCTTTTTGATTTTGGGTCTAGGGTCTCGCTCCATTTCAACTCCTGGTTACCTTTGGGTCCCAGTCACCCTAACCTGTCACACAGTTAACAACAGAACACATCTCTACACTGTAGCAATCATGTTCTTACACTCTTAATACCCTGTGACTTGGTTTTTGTTCCTGCTTCTTGCTTATAATGGTTCTCTGTGGTCACTATTGTGCTACCCAAGGGGTGCTGGTGACCGGAGAACAAAGAGAAGAAACAGAAGGCATGTGAGTCCTTGGGTCCTTCCCTCCAGCACGGGGACATGTGTGGCTCAGCCTCATTCTGTGTGGTTAGATCTTTAGCTGGGCAGGGAGGTAAGGAGGGATCTTTATATCATATTTAAATTCCTGGAGACCCTGCAAGCTGGATTGATGCCCACAGTCTTGTTTCCCTCTTGCCGTTTTCTGCGTGTGGAGTGCTCTTTGTCTCTGACCTTCCTAAGACTGCCATGTCTCATTATTCAGGCCAGATCTACCGTATCATCGCTCCATCTTCGTTGGATTCCACATCTGTTTGTCATGGCTCTGGTGGGTGGGGTGCATTCCTTGCCACTTGACTGTTCCTTTGTCCACTTGGATATGAGTGGAACTGATGCAAGCGTTGGCTTTGAATGTGTTCAGGTTCCTGGCCTCCTGACTTCTGCCATTACTATAGGATGAAGGTGCCCTTGGTGTCCAGGGCATCATGGGAAAGGATAGACAACTATAGTCCACATGAATCCAACCCACCAGTTACTGTTTAAATCTGCACCGTCCCCCACAGGCTCATGCTTGCTTGCTGGTTTGTGCCACGTGAAGAGCTGTTGCCTCACATTTCTACACCATTGCAGGGATGGTTCCACCATGCCTTCCCTGGTACGGTGGCCTGAAGTCCCTTGAAACCGTGAGCCAGGATAGATCTTTCCTCTCTTAAATTGCCTGTGGTGTGAAAGTAACTAATTCATGAGACTAGATCAACCCAGCTGACCCACGGATGCATGAAAAAGAAATGAATATGAAAGTCGTACAAATGCAACCCAGTACATGTTTATGAGTAGTTGAAAACTGCTTATCAAATTGTCCTTGATATCTGCAGGGGATCAGTTCCAGGATCCCCCCACTCCCACCACAGATACCAAAGTCTACAGATGCTCAGATCTTTTACATGAAATAGGGTAGTATTTGCATATAATACATGCACATCTTCTCATCTACTTTACACCAACTTTGGGTTACTTGTAATCCCAAATGCAGGTAAATAGTTGCTATGCTGTATTGTTTAGGGAAATAATGACAAGAAAAAAGTCTGAAAGTCTGCAAATAATCAGTATAGTCAGATTACATGAGCAAGATGCGAGGTGAAAAATCCTCAGTAATGAATGCTGGAGAGGCCAAGGACCTGTGACATTGTGAGGCTGCAGCCAGGGTGACCGAGGACTTGCGGAATGCTGGGGGTCGAGGCAGGCTGTACCTCCACATTACAGTGTCTATGCATTCAGCACAGTACTTTGAATTCTGCAAATTCATTTTGGGACTTTTTGGAATTTTTCCTCCCCCCTAATATTTCATTCTATTCTTGCTTTAGTCCACAGAGGCAGAACCCACAGCTATGGAGGCCCTGCTAGACCATAATTGTTTGCGTATAGATCTCTTTGTGAGCTCTTTGCAGCCACGCATGGCCATTAGAATTTCTGCATACTAAGGGCCAGCAATGATCCAGGCAAATGGGAGTCACTCTAAACATTTTCGGATTTGATTCAAGGCTTCTTCAGGGGTCTGCCAAGCACCACCAGCTTCCATGCAGTGAAACTCCAGGCAAAAGTGAGACTCTTGCTGAATTCCTATGGATTTGAGTTTGGTCCCTTGAGAGTCTTAGTTTTATGGCCAACTTTTCATTGCATGACTTCTGAGTTCATCTGTGCTGTGATTGGTCTTCGGGCTAGACATCTTTCATCCTCCCAGGCTACTATGATGTGCAGCAGAGGGGCCTGAGGTCTGCATGGTGATGAGGAGGAATTTGCTGTCTACTTTCCATGGAGGACGAGAGGGACAGATCTATTCCCACTTGTCAGTGACAATAGTAATGCTGCCTGATTTACAGCCTCCCCACAGCCTCCCATTGTGCATTAAAGTCTCTTTTTCAGACTTGACTTTAAGTGTCTTGGCTTTGGCCTTGAGGATGTAAAAGAAGAATTGATTTACACTTTTTGGGAAGACTAAGCCTTGGGTGGTGATTCTCAGTTGGGGTGTCCATACGGAGAAAACCTGGATTTGGAGATTCCCCCCTGCCAAAAAAAATTAGTCTTTTTCCCTTTCTTTTGGAAATAATATCTTGCTTTTTATTTTAGAAATACATGTTCTGTTTTTTCTTTTGCACAAATAATTTTCCCCAATGAATACTATCTTATTGGGGTTGTTAAATATAGATTTGTCTTCATTTGCTACTGTCTGTATTTGTTTTGTGCTATTCTAAAAATACTTGAGGCAGGCTATTTTGGAAAGGAAAGAGATCTAGCTCACAGAGTTTATTTATTTATTTATTTTTCCAGGTAGGATCTCACTCTAGTCCAGGCTAACCTGGAACTCACAGCAGTCCTGAAACTCTGCCTCCCAAGTGCTGGCATTAAAGAAACACACCACCACACCTGGCTAAGAGCTGGACATCCATCCTTGAGCAGCTGCATCTGATCAGCCTCTAGTGAGGAGCTTCTGCTTGTATATCATGGGGGAGAAATGGAAGGGAGAGGCAGGTATCTACAAAGAGATAATACAGTGGCAGGGGAAACCAGGGAGGAGCCAGGATCATTGTGCACACCTGCTCTTGTGGGAACTGACCTATTCCTAGGAGATCAGTATTAATAATTAACATTCTGGTGTTGCTCACAACCCAGTTATTGCTCAGTATGCCCCACCGGTTACATTGGGGACCAAGCTTCTAGCATATAAACTTTTGGGGGGTCCAGTTACAGTCTCTAAAAGTAGAGTATGAAAAAAAAGATTTGAGTGCAGGGAGTTTTTTCTGGATGTCATTTTGGAAGTGACAGTGAGAAGGGGAGCCTAGGAAAGGGAGCAGCAATGATACAGGGTATATTGTACTGAAAAACCCATGGACATGACCTGCATTCAAGTCACCCTACTGGAGGCAAAGGGGGTGAGGGATGTACTGACGTCCATCTCTGTGGTTTGACAGATCCAGCATCTGAGATGAGAGGCCCTTACTGTGCTGGCAACTGTCTACCCAAATTGGAGGAAACTCAGTGAGCCCAGAAGATATGGGTTTCAATAGCATCTTATTTGTACCACCGCATCTTCTTGAGAAAGTGTGAGCAGGAGCCTCAGGCTGGTCCAATCAGTAGGCCTCTTTTGAAATGTGATGAAATGGACATGAGCAGCGACTGGAATGTGTCGGTTTCTGTGGTTGGATACAGAGACTGATACAGAGACTAGTCGCTATTCTTGCCACCTTGCTGTCAGGAGGGTTCCAATTCGGTGGCTCCTTTTAGCTTTTCAGCTTTCCCTTTAATTCTCTAGGCTCTGCCTACCCCCCACCACCCAGAAGATTGCCTTTCTATTGTTAGCTGGGGATGATTTATGCAGTCTACTCCCAACACAGCCTGAGAGCTGGGCTGGGTCCATTCCACAGGAGGCTGTCAGCAGAGTCCTGACTAATGGTTGTAAAGAGCAACGGTAAGCTTTGAACTCTCGGCAGGAGAATATGCTACCTGATGGTCTTTGCTCAAGTTTGCTGAAGTCTTCAAGACCCAGGCATCATCCTCTGCCCACACTTCAGCTAGTTCCCTGTCCCTTCTCACACTACACTGATCACAAGTCTCTGATACCCACAGATATTGTGTGCTACCATGGTGTGACATGGTATGTTGTGAGGTGATGTAACATTAAATATCATAACATGGCAAGGCAGCTAAGACCATGGATGCTGGAGCCAAAAGTCCTCAGTTCAAATCCTAGCTCTGCCACCTACGGACTCTACCATCCCGACTGAATTAATGAATCACTGCATCTCAATTTCCTTAACCACCAGTGTGGATGCTGAGGGTTGAGTCAACATGACCCTGGACACTGCATAGATACCAGCTCCAAGTGGAGACAGGGCTTCCAGGTCCTCAACCATGCTTCCTTAACTTCCTTAACATCATGGTTCTCAAGGTCAGCTGTCCTCTGCTGGCTCCCACTGAGCTTGTGTATTAGAAGAAATGTAAAGAATGTTCCAGAGTTACCTACTATGTGTCAAGCATCATGACACGTTCTTCTTCGAAGATCTTAACAACATCTCTGAAAGACAGATATGTTATTGTTATCCTGCCTGTGTGAGAGAGAACCAGAGCCCACGGAGGCTAAGTAACCCAAGTCATCAGCCAGCCAGAGGTAGACTTGCCTGTCTCCCAGGTCTCTCTGATTCCAAAGCCTGTGCTTTTTCCTCTGCTACACCATGACTGGCTTCCATTTCTGTCCCCATGGGCCATGTGCATGACTATCTCCCTTCGGCCATCCAGAGTTGTAAGCTCTGTGTCACGGGTGCTAAGTGGTGTCAGGCTTGTATTCCCAATCCTACTCTGCTCCTCATTTGTAAGGCTTCCTCCCCAAACCCTCAGTCTGTCTACAAGGTCAAGGACAAGGACAATTTTTTCATACAGACACTTAGGCTTGTGACTATGTGCTGTGGAGAGAGCAGAGTAATTAAGCTCATGGGTTCCATGCGGGGCTTCTGGCCTCATGTCTCTGTATCTCTCGATGCACATCCATGGCAGGTTATATGACCTTTCCTATTTCTTTCTATTGTGGGTTGAATTGGAAATGTCCCCCTTAGGCTCATGTTTTAACACTTGGTCCCCAAGCTGGTTTCACTGTTTGGGAAGGTTGTGGAACCTTTTGTGCGTGGAGCCCTGCTGAAGGAAGTGGGTTACTGGGGGACAGGACTTGAGGTTTATCACCTGGACCCACTTCCTATTCTCTGCTTCCTGTCTCTGGGCACAATGTGAGCATCTGGCCTCCTGCCCTTGCTGCCATGATGGACTGTACCCCTAGCAAGTGTAAGCCAGAACACACCCTCTCCTTCCTTAAGCTGCTTCCTGTCAGGTACTAAGTGGTTGCAGCAATGAGGAATGAATACAGCCTTATTACACATCATGTAGGATAGAAAGAATACCAGTCAAACCTTAGAGCATTTGTAGGTGGTGAATATCCAAGCAAACAAGACTGAAAACCTTGAACCCATAAACAAAAATACAGACTCAAGTGATTGCATTAAACAAAAGCAAACAATAAACATGAAAAAATAACAAAGTCAAATCAAAACATCACATTATAAGCCACAAACGCAAATTTTGTTCATTAGAAATAAATGAAAAATCAAAATAGCAAAAACGGAAACCAAAACAATAAAACAGAAACAAGAAGTCAAAGCCAAACTGGGGATTTTTTTTTGTAACACATATGGCAGAAAATATTAATATTCTTAATATCCAAAGAATTATCATGAGCTGAGAAGATAATCAACAAAATAATAGAGCACAAAGGCTCTAAGTAGGCCCCTTACCAAAGATTGCATCCAATGGCCACCGGGCACCAAAGGGTCCTTCAGGGAAAGGCAAATTAAAGATAAAATGAGATGCCATTTTTTAATCATTAGACTTGGAAGAGAACTCAAATGTGAAGCTATCTCAAGTTGGCACAAACGTGAGG